>QKQZ01002840.1:0-22375 GCA_003595255.1 Solenopsis fugax | reverse complement strand
TTACCGGTCGGTTATTCGTGACGCTTCGGGGAACCGTTGGGGGGCGCCGCGGCGCCACTCTAGTAGTGCTGCATCGCGGGAGGCGGAAGGCGGACGTGCGGCGGATCGCGGATCGATTTCGTGTCGGCGTTTTATCACGATAGATCCGCAGGTAGCTCGATTCCGACACACGCGTGATAATCGTGCGACGAGGAGCCGCCGCACCGCGATATGCGTACTTCGGCTGCCGACGGGTGACGAGCGACGGGCCAGTAGTCGACGCGACGGGTCAGCGACTACGCAACGCATTTCGGCGAGCGGGAAGCGGGGACCCGGCAAACTCCGATTTCGCCGGGTGTATCTCGGTACGTACGATACGAGTTCGAGTGTTTATGCAGTGATATGTAGTGAGATTTGAGTGTTTATGTACTGTGACGATCGTCCTGAGACGCCACCGTGTTGACTCTTCGCCGTGTATCGAGCGACGGACGCGAGTGAAAGTGACGGCCATGTTCCCTTCGCAACGGACGCTTCTTGCTCGATCTTCCTTGGCGAGGAGCATGAAGGCGACGGCGAGCCTCCCTCGCGGCAAACTTCGTGCCGGTCATATGCATATCCCTTCGTGTGATGGGTGATCGCGAGCGGAGTTACGAGTTTTCGTGAGGAACCTGCACTACCTGTAGTGAGATAAACGTTCGGAGTTCGGACGAGACAGCGAGATCGCTCGCGGAGACGCGCGCGTTGTTGTTATTGTTGCGGGACGGTGTGTAGGTTAAGATGACCCCGCGAATAACCGCGCGGTCCGTCCGTACACAAGCCGTACGCGCGCACCAGCTCGCGTGTACGGCTTATGTTTATACGCGCGACTATTTCCGAGTTTTCATGCGACGGTGAAATGTTCCGACGGAATATCGATCTAAATCATCTGAATCGTCGCACGGTCGTATGTCCCTTTCGCTACGTGATGATGTCGCTTCACCGGGAGTCGTTCCGTCAACAGAGTGTCGCGAGTTGCTGTGATAATTATCGCGTGATCGTAATTAATCTCTCGTTCGCATTGTTTGTGTGTGCATTCACCTGGGATCTGAAAGCAGACGGTGCATGGCTCGGGACGAGCATCGGGCAACGGCGGAACAACCCTGTGGGTGAGTAACGTTATTTGTACATTATCCGCACTAAGAAAAAAAATTGTTAACTATTGGTAGCTCGGTAAAAATCATCGCTATTCCATCCGATGGCTCGTGATTCCGCCGTAATAAATCTCCGGTCCACGTAAGAACCGCCGCGTTTTCAATAAAAAATATTTCTTCTCTGGTTGATGGAATAGCAACGAACAAACGCGCGCAGTCCATTTCATTCTCATTAAATTATATTTTATTTTTGGTAAATTTGAGTCGTTTGCATAGTCCACTTTAAACGAATTCTAAAAGTGGAGTTTTGCGTCAGAATTTCAGAATGTTGGACAGAGTCTTGTTTGTAATTTCATGCGTAGGAAATATTTTGAAAATCAAAATATACATGCATTTACATAAAATATCTATTAAAATATATTAGAATACGCATGTAACGTAATCATTTTTTTGCATTATTAATTACTGCGGACTCTACTATAATGGGAATTATATTCATTTGTGTTTTGCAGGTCGACGTTGAAAACTCCGCTGCTGCGCATCGTGTGTCGGTGAGTGACAAATTATATTTTAATCTAGTAATGAATCTCTGTTGAATATATTGATAGAGATCCATTGCTTTTTAAATTGGATGTTCTAAGCTAGATTAATATCAACATTTAATCCTTGAAAGTATTTCCATCTAACAATTTATTGCACGTAAATATACACTTCAGTATGTAAAATGAAACTTGTTATATTAATCTGTTAGCGCGTATATTGGTGAACGTTACGGGAAAATATAGAGTTCTTCTGAATTGCTAATTTTATATCTTTGAACGAGTACTAGAGTTCTCGATATAAAAAAACTTTTTTGATTAAGAGAAAGATATTAAAAATATAAAGAAATGTATGTCAAATCTGAATAGTTCTGAATAGCATATACGATTCCTTTCGACGAATTCTGAAGTTCTCGATATATTTTAAAAATAGTTTTGCCCGAAAATGTAAAAAAAATCGCGATTGAATTCTCAAAAGTAGTATCAAAAATATAATTGAAACTTAAAAATATCAATTTTACGTAATTTTCTCATTAAAATTTTTGATAGAATTGCGCGACGGCTATTCAGAACACACAACTTCCAAAACTCTTAAAAAATCTTTTACATTTCAAAAATACTTTTTTCGGGCAGAACTGTTTCTAAAATGTATCGAGAACTCTAGAACTTGTCGAAAGGAATCATATATGCTATTGAGAACTATTTGTATTTGACATACATTTTTTTATTTCTTTTATTTTTTTTTCTCATAATGAAAAAAGTTTTTTTATATCGATAACTCTAGTACTCGTTAAAAGACATCAAATTAGCTATTGAGAAATATTTGGTGTTGAGTGTGAAGTTAGCACCCATTTTTCAAAATTTATTTTCTTTGTTATAAGTTGCAGAACTATTTGTAAAATCTATCAAGAACTCTTCCTTTTTTTGTGAATAATCCAGAATTGTAAACAGGACTACGATTTCGTACCATAGGGTTGCTAACTTCACACATCCTGTAAATTAAATATCAATGAGATGCCGCATAACTCTATGTAAGAGTAACTTGTTGTTTCGGGTCCGTTCCTTCATTCCACGGATTTTATATTTGTAATTTGTGTAAGCTGAAAGCTTCTGACAGAAAGTCCTTATAGTTAGGAATTATGCATGTAAGTGATAACATCACATAAGATATCAATTGTTGCGAATATTCATACCGAAGAAGACCGAATCTTAATACATACCTTTTTCCTGTTCTTTCTTTATTTGACATTATAAGTCATTTGCGTTCGTCATTAATTTTATCACGTTCACAAGTATAAAGAATTCTTAAGTTATTTTTACGTATACTTTAACATTTCTTGAAAGTATTTGTAAGATCATTTATTTAAAAAAGAATTGTGTACAAAAGTTATAACTAATTATCTCTGACATGATGAAAGAAATGCACGTTTTTATGTACAAATTTAAAATTCTGAAAAGAAAGTAACTTAAGGAAAAATCCTTTTTTGTTAACTGTTTCAAAGTTGATATTTCAAACTATTAAAAAAAAATCAAATGTCGGCTGTCCAAATAGATGAATTATTTAGTCATCAATATAAAAATGAAATGTTTTAAATATGTATAAATGGGATATAAATTGAAAATGTACTACATTTACATTTTATAGAAATAATGCATTTTGTTACTGATATTGTATTACAAAAATTTACATTTGACAAATTACAAATTTCATAAAAAGCTTTTCTGAGTCAATGCTGATGACCGTGGGTAAATTTCATACATGTATTTCACGATCTTCAGTACATATTTAATAATTAGAAATCTCAAGCGCACTTAATCGTTTCAATCCTTCTTCGGGTCCTTTTCAGTGCATAGCGAATGCAAAATACAATGTAGACTTGTCATCTATCCATTTATATGAACATGTATCTTAATACCGAGTAGCCATGTTTTTGTCTGGTCAATTTATGGATAGTATCATCGGTATTTAATAAGAAAGTGTGTTGAGGGACAGGTGCCCATGAAAGTAAGATAGATGACATGTTGAAAAATATTTGTATTATAAACGAAAAAGAAATATATTTTTAAATATTTATAATATTATAGTATTTTGGAAATTTATAAAAGAAAAATAAATATAAATCAGCATGAGAGCGGTATTTTGTACACAGGAATAACTTAATAACAATAAAATTTTAAATTAAAATATATAATGGTCTTCGAAAATTTCTTTTTCGAGCCATTTTTAGCAAATTGTGACAATGATTAGTGTAAATAATCGCCTTACACAACACACACACACACACACACACACACAATTGCTATGTATACATGATATCTGATAATTAACATAACGATAGAGACTACACTGCAAATCCAAGTGTGTAAAAACGTATAGTCACTTTTTACGCATTTGCATCTTTTATGCATTAAATTAAATTTATGCGTGTAATTTTTATATTTGTTAAACGCTTAGACGTGTATCAATATTAAATTACACGTCTAAACATATAAAAAAATTACACGCACATAAATGCACGTAAAAAGTGACTACATAACTTTATACACAAAATTACACACTTGGATTTGCAATGTAGTGTCGTCCCTGAGACCGAGTCGCGCTACGAGACAATGGTTATGTGTACAAAACGACAGTAGACATGAATATCGATACATTTCAATTGTAAGCCCAAAACTTGGGCTTTCAATTGAACTTAATCTTGGACAGCGGTGATGTAAAACGATCGACGAGACACGCGACGCGGGTGCGTCGCGAACGATTAGTACCGCGCAAGTAAATAAACAAATGATAGGTTACCCTTCTCCCCGATCGACTACACATTTTACACACTTGGATTTGCAGTGTAGATAAAATGAATTAAAAACTCAGCGACTTGGACGAGCAAAAAAAAACGATTTATTCTGATCTTGGATGTCTCGCATATATCCTAGACAGCACACATATTTAAAAAATCTTAAAGACGTTTTTAAAGATAACTTTTTAACTTTGCGAAAATGTCCTAGCATATGAATGGTATAGATATTATTATTCGAACTAACAATCATTACATAGATTACTGTTAAATGTGATAAAAACGGAGGGAGCATGCTCTTCTTCAAGGTCGGATCGATTGTTATCAAAGATCTCTACAATTACAATATATTTTCCTTTCAACTTTTGGTCACAAATCTCATATGCATACATTTTTGTTGCTCATTATTCTATTTCTATTACTTCTATTGAATATGCTACTTTTCTATTGTTAATTTAAGGATAAAACGAATAGTAGAGTCGAGCTACTTACTCTCCGTCTATTATATTATTCGTGAAGATTACGATTTGTTTAGGATTTTGTGCTTTCTTATTCATTATTTGCTGTGTAATAATTTTTTATTATTTATGAACAATTTATGGAATTCATAAAATAGTATTACAACATTTAATTGCTCAATATATTATTTTTTTATTAGAACTGTAAAATACATACAACATTATTATGATTTTATGCAATGCGTTTGGAAAGAAACAATAAGTTTAACTTGTATAATAATAATAAAGATTAAAATAAGTGCATTTCTTCATAGATAAAGTGTTAATAAGAATCCATTATGATGTCAATAAGAAGTTATCCCTTCTGTAAAAAGATTAATTTATTTACGTACATGTAAAATTCAAGAAACTGTAAAATTATTGATGAAGATTATTTAATACAAAGTTTAACATAGAGAAATTTATTCACAACTTACATGCCATTTTTTCTTTCCATTTTATTTAAAAGTAACTCATTCCATAAGCAGAAGTCTTAAAATCTTCCGATTTTTCTAAGCATGTTGGACATGTTAGAAATCTGAAAACATTTTTAAAAAATTTTATGTACATAAAAATAATAAAACATTAAATATTATTAGGTTTAGATTTATTTCTATCATGTCCTATAAGCATAATTATATAATTAAACTGATAAAAAATTAGACAATTATATATATTTCATTACGTTTTAACAAAAGGTTAAAAGTTTCGTTAGAAGTAAATTTCTATAATTTAAAATTTTTTTTAAATAATTTTTTAAACTTTTGTGAAAGTTTTTTATTTAAGCTGAAGAATTATTCGATTCAAATATAATTTTTAAAGAAAGAAATTTTTGTTGAATAAATCAGGTCATTCTATATATAATTTTATACTGTAACTAAATCTTATAACAAACTGCTCTTTTTTATATATTTTTTTTATCTCTATTTAGAATAGTTCTTGTATTTTGATAATAAGTGTAATTTATTTTTATGTTTAACTCTTACCATTCCACCATTATTTTCATCATTTGGATTCTTCTTTTCATTGGGATTTACATAAAAAATGTTATCGTCAATAGTCTAATTAAAAAGAAAGTTAGTCTGAATTATAAAAATTTATTACATAGTTGCCTATCTAGTTATACATAAATTACAATTTTGTTATACACATATAAATTAACAATTTTATGTACAAAATTAAATAGAACTGTTAGGTATTTGCACATAAATTTTAATAAACTTTTATTTGACGTTTTTGTTTTATAATAAATTTTATATTATATATCTTTATCTTAAATGCGTATTGATAAAATATTATCTTTAATTTTCAAATAAAACAGATAAACTTTTATTAGATAAATTATCGATATCTAGCATACAATTTTATACTAATCATACAATAAAACATTCTTATATATATATATATTTTTTTAATCTTTCTTCTGACATTGTTTTGCAATAATAAGTACAATTTCTTTTTATATTTAACTTACCGAACCATCGTCATCTATTGTCACTGTTTGCCCTGATTCTGTACCTTCCATATTGTGGTCCTCATTATAATCACTTAGCTAATTAAAAAAAGGTAGAAGACTGAATTAAAAGAAGTTTATTAGTTGTCAATTTAGGTAACAATTTTATGATTAAAATTTAATGTTTTAGATAGATAATTATAAATTTAAAAAATCTTACTTAAAGTTTAGACTAAAACGTCGCATATTTCTTTAACACTTTTTAGATATATCTTATATTTTAATAATACGTATACTTTACTTTGTGCAATAACTCTTGCATGTTTCCGTCTTATAATAAATTTTATTATGTCTTTTATAATATTAATTTTTATATTTTATATTGTTTGTTTTATATTCTCTACAATCTTTAAAGAAAAATGAATTTTTATTGAATAAGTCGTGGAATATCCTATATATATTTTTATTTTTAAAAAATCGTAGTATAAAAATATTTTTGTTACATATATATATTTTTTTACCTCTTTATTTTTTTCATTTTAATAATAAATATAATTTATTTAATACTTACTGTACTACCTGTTTCTTTTGGTTTATCTTTAGTTATTTGTTCCTCACTCGATGATTCTTTACTTTTTCCTTCCTTACTTGATCCAGATTTGTCATTCTAATTAGAAAGAAAGTAGACTGAATTAAAAGAAATTTCATGCACAGAGTTTACTATGCAACACAGAATTTACATAGTAAAAACGTTACAAACAAATTAACATAATATTTCTGTTAAAAATCTAGAATTTTTGTTGTCTTAACATTATATTTTTTATTGCAACTAGATTTCTCTACGTAACATGAATATTATTTAAATGAATATTTTTTCTAACATTAAGTTAATAGAAAAGAAGGTGATATTATAGGCCGTATAAGTATTATCTCCGTTATTTGATAACGAATTCTAATAATTACTCATAGAGTCATTTTATGGCGATGAGTCATATGAGTGGCGTTAATATCCCAATACAATAGCCGACATTTGTTATAAGGTATTTTTACTTTTGAGCATTATGAAACTTTTTTAAGGTATATTTTAACATTTAATTACATATACTTCCTCATTCTTTTTAAACTCAAGCGTATTATCACACAAATGTACACTCGAGTGTACATTTAATTTTTTATTCGGTTGTACGCATTTTGAGTTATGCAAAGTTAAAATATAACATGGAATTTTGTTAATGTGGGTCCTTATGCGTACTGACGATTCAATATGCCTCTTTTTCAAAGTTTTCATATCGAAGTAGTTTTCATATCGAAGTTCGATAAGTTGATTGTAGTTTTACTGTTAATTTATAATTCACATTAAGTTTATCATATGTTTTTAATAATGCAGTTTGTATGCGGAAAACTTATGTGTACATATATTTACATATATTCTGCAATATTTTCTTTTTACTTTAAATAAATACTATACATAATTTTATAACAAAACACTATGTGTTCTTTAAATTAAAACCAATTTTTTAAATTTGTTTTTATGGTGGACCCATATTAGTGTTCTTATTCCTCTTTGACGCATTATGCAGTGTTCCTACATTTTTATAAATGATATTCAATATAATAATTATATCATAACTTTGAGCATAGAATTTATTGAAGAACAATTTGATAAATCGTTTAAATTTAAAATCTTTATTATTAATAAAGTTATTTTATAAAATGTAAATGACCATAATATCACCTTCCTCTATTATTTTATAAAAATATACATTATTCGAGAATCTATTTTTGCGTAATTCTTCGAAGGTTCTTTACTTATAGAATATATTTATATTTATATAGAATTTATATAAATATATAAATATATTTATATAGAAGATATTTCTATATAAATTTATTTTGCTCTCTTAGGCTAATATGAATACAAAGCAATGATAAAAATTATTTATAATGAAAAGATATTAAAATTTTTATAATGTATTGATGCGTATGTGGCATATACGTACTGGCCTTGCAAAAACACTTCCGATGAGAACCGACAATAAAAATACGTACAGCACCCGCATTGTAACACTCTAGCGCAACACAGTATGTATTTGCAATTAGCGTCTAAAAAGACTAAGCTTTTGAGAAATATTTCTTTCTTACTTTGAGTAAGACTATACAAGTAATGTACTTTTAAAAAAGTATATTATATATCTTATTGAGAATTCCCTTATAAAGGAACGCCACATCTATTGTTTCCCAAATTACACTATTAAAGTTATTATTCTTAATTACTTAATACGACAATTTTGTTATCGCAAATTGACGTTTTCGCATATTTATAACATTTCCGCATATGTACTTCTGCATATGACATCATTTTAAATAGGTACTATATTTGCTGCAGAACTTCCTGAATTGATATTCGCCAAACCAGTGTACTCGACAAAATTTTAAATTAATGTACCGTTGCTTAAAATTAACATAATTGAATGCTTTCTTTTATTTCAAAGTTTGAAATTCAAGGAATAAGAATAAGTAACTCAAAATTGTATAAGGTGAAAAGTATTTATTATAATTAATTTTTCACAACATTATCCAAAGATTTGACATAATTGATAGAAATATCCGGATATATTACTGAACCCGCCAATTAGGATTAAAATATTTCAGAATTTTACTTCTGTATCTTATGTAATATGTAACATTTTATTTAATTTATGTCATTTTAATTGCATTTATATATTCATATTCGTTCAGATTTATTATTGGAGTCCGATGAATCGTGCTCCTAAGTTATTCAATGTATCTGTTATTCCTTGAGAAGTTTGTTTGACGATACCGGCAGGGAACTAAAAACACAAAATTTTTGCAAGTTATTGTATTGTATATTTAATTAGAAAAAGAATGTTTTGTTTCTTAATTTTTTCAATGTTTATTACGTTTTGATGTAGATATTTATATTTTATGATGTATATATACTTACGTCCACTAGGGCATTCAAAAAATTGCTGAAATTCTCATAACCATCAACAATCGCTCTTCCGATTCCGATGAATCTATCTCCTGTATTACCATATTTTTCTTCTTCTTTAATTCGATCAACGAGTGGCTTTGGAGTCACGAACCTATCCAAAAGTTGCCTGACATTATCAGGTTTTCGTCTCTCTAAAATGGCTTGGGCGGTCTCATTTTCTAGACGAACTGTTTCTCGTCGATATATCGGAGAAAACAAACCAATTGACGTTGTACTTTGTGTGGGTTGTATAGATCTGCGACTTTGAGGTTTGTCAGATTTAACAATTAATGGATCAAAATTATTCCGGAATTCATTGTTTATTTGCTGCAAAAAAATAAAATTTGTCAATATGTCATAATTATATCGTTGTGCAAACGAGAGAATATCTCGTAACAGAAGTTAAATTAAACAGCGAAAATGGGAAGAAAATGCAAAAGAAATAACAATTGAACGAATTCTCTACGTATCTTCTGTTAGTCGACTAACATGAAAATGTTCTTATATCTTCTAGTATATGTATAATTGAATTTTTATTTACGATTTTTTGCCTTTATAAATTATTTGATATTATTAGTCAAAAGATACCACATGTTACTAATTATAACACAACGTCTTTCACATATTGATAAAGATGTTACAAGTCACTATATAGCTATTATTAGAAGTAAATACCTATACAGCTCAAAATATTTCAGTAATGTTGCAGCAATTTTGCAACGTTTCTGTAACATTGCTGAAATTTTATATTGTATTATATGTTGCGCGGTATATGAGCTGTCATTAGATAGATTCGATAGATACAGTAGTTACCTCTGCTCGATTGGCAATGATGTTTCTGGCCAATATTATCAAATTGACAAATCTTCCTTGGCCAATTCTAATGGCATCAGCGACACGTTCTAACAACTCCTACGAAATAGCAATTTTGATGTCGCCTGCCGATTATAGTGGCGAATCACGAGGATACAATTAAAATTTTACAACTAAGGAACTCAGTTACTTTTTTACATAGATATTTTTGAATCAGATTTAGATCTAGATTTATAACTTTTTGTTTTAATACTTTCAATGAAACGGAGTGACCTGCGTGTTTTTTATTCGATTTCTCATATAATTGCATTTTCATTTATTTCCGCAAACAAATTTTATAATGTAAATTTTACCTTTGTTCCTTCCAATTTTGAAGGTACAGCGTTTTCTGCATTATCTTGTATATTGCCGAGAATGAATTTTGTCGGTTCTTCCGTAGGACGCGCACTTAGTAAATCCAACGAGTAAATAAATGATAGAAGCACTAAAATTGTTCTTCGCAACATGTTCTTATTTAATGCAATATGAAAGAGTTTTTAAAATTAATTTTTAAATATAGAGAAGTTTAACTTTAAAAACGCACACTTATATAAACATCAGTTTAAATGATTAGAAAAATTAAAATAATTTGATTAATTTTTAATTAATTTGTTCATGAACACTTTAAATATCTGCAGCTTGCTGTCGGCGAGCGAAATGTTGACTACGATCTCACTCTCGACGATGACGAACTTACCCAGCGGTTTACGACACTGTATCACTTTCTCTTTCGGTAAGCGTCTCCATATTGAAAATTACAGGTGTGTGCCAATCATTGAAAGCAGAAATAAAATTGAAAACTTATAAGAATATTTATCGTAAAAATAAAAATTTATTTTAATTTTTACACAAATACGCGTAAAATAAAATTTATTACACTATATTTATTAATATTATTATATTAATAAAATTATGATGTTTTTAAATTATTATGTCATTAAGGGAAAAATACAAAATAAATATTTGTATTTTAATAATAATGTGTTATCAATACGGAAAAGAATTACTGTTAATATATGATATTATTACTATCGCTTCAGAATTGTTTCAAAATTAGTTTAATACGAATGACATTGCAACTTAATTATCAGGAAGTTTGTTATTATTATTAATATACTTAATGTAACATTCTGCACAAATTGTTCACTTTTAGATGAAAAAAGAAATTTAATATTACAAAATTATTTTTTAAGATCGAAAAGTTATTCAGCGCGCAGTTTCGTGAACTTGAAAATGTATATAAAATTACACAATAAATATCATCACTAAGATTTAGCTATGACTTATAAGGCTTTCGATTTAATATTTGTGTTTTTACATATGGGTCGATGTTCTCTATTTAATATGATTATAAAATTAACTTTTAACGGCCATTAGGGGTCTCCTGCGACTCCAATGAAAATTTCGACTAAATTTTCTCTACGTTATTATTTTAATATTGGACTTTTATCATCATAAATCGACAGTTCTAAGTTTTCTCTATGCGAAGCAAGATGCCAGGAATGCATCAATTCATTTTCTCGAAAATTGCTATCCTTTTATATCTCAAAATAAATACTTTTTTTTTAAACGTGCACTATGACACTGATTTTTTTCTTAAAATGTTATATTTGAAAAGTATATTCTAAAAACCCAAAGTATATTGTGTCCGACCGAATTTCCTTTTCTAGTGCGTGCATATGTGTTCACGCGTGTGCGTACGTGCATAACGTACACTGACGCACTTCACCTCTTTTTTGTGTGCACATACTCTCTCCATCTATATCCCTTCCAACTCTTAGCGATTTCCACCTAAATCGACTGCTACCTGAATCTAATGAGACCCCCGTTCGTGCTGCGAATTACAATTACAATTTCTCCAAAGAACGACATTATAGCAAATGTTCAAATTGATGTCCCTGTACAGTCTGATAATGTGCTACACGATTATGGAGACTTAAAACTGCATTTCTACAAAATTAGGTATTACTCCAATTTCATCTGTTATTCGATGACGCAAATCATCAAAATTTCGAGGTTTTGTGTAAAATTCCATTTCAAAATTTTCGAGATTATACATTGTACAAATAAAAATTTATTTTTTGAAGAAAGAGGCATCAATCAAGAAATAGTTGATTAAATTATGTATTTATAATATTAATTTTACCGAATCACATGTAATATCATTAAGTACAAGCAAGCGCGGGCATGTACATTATTATACTTCATTTCGCTCGTTTATTTATAAACCCTAATTTCAAATCGGACCGAGGGCGAGCAATAATAATCATTGTTACAACGCGGAACTAATTTCTGCCTCACTAACAAATGTATATGCTCGCGTTTGCTTGTACTTAATGATAATACATGTGATTTGGTAAAACTTGATTATTATTACTCGTCCTTGGTCAGATTTAAAATTATTATTTTTTAAATTGGATAGTTATTTGGATATTCAAAAAAATAAAAATTAGAGGAAAAAAGATCTTTATTTTGAAAATTACATAAGAGCTTGTATTTAATATATAAAATTATATATCTTTATAATCCGCATGAATTCGCGAACGAATGATTTTAAGGGGACAGGACCCTTTGGAGGGGAAAAAAAATCGATTTTTTTTATTGCATTTTATGAAAGTACATACTTTTAAGAATCTACCCTTAAATTTTTATCAAAAAATTTTCAGAATTACAAAAGTTATAACATTTTATTCGAAGTGGCGCGCGGGTTGAATAAATTGTACTTCAAACCTTTAAACGCATTTTTCTCGAAACTATGTTTTTCAAACTGGTGACCACGATTTCAGACAAACTAATGAACCAATTGACTTTGCCTTTTACCTACATATTCGAAACACTTCTCTCTATCGTTGGAACTAGCGAAATTAAATTATATTCCAGTGTTCATTTTTCTTTTTACATTAAACTTTTAAAATTTTTAGTGATTTTTTAAAGTTTATTTTTACATGCATAATAATTATTTAAAAAATAGTTCGATTTTAATAATTCTAGTTCCGACAATAACCAAACATCTGTAGATTAAGAATCTTTTTCTATTTGTTGTATCAGATAACTGAGTGTCGAGATTTTATGGTCACCATAAGGCGACACCATATAACGCGATTTTATTAACAGTCTTGTAAAATTGATTTGTATCCTGATCTATAATTGATGGATATGTAACACAGACTTGAACTGCATCCATTTCGACATCCATTATCGACACTTACCACATCCATTTCTCGAGCCTATGATTTTATCGGCAGTGCTGCAAACTGGATGCTAGTCCCAGTTTCAAAAATGGATGTACTGGCGGTAGTGTACGGGGGATTTCTCCCATTGTAGGTAAAACGCCGAGATGGCCGCTCTCAGTCTTCTCTCTGGTATTACAATATACTTGTAGCTATTACTCGATATTTTACCAGATACACTATCTTTAAACGGTATTACAATTACTTCACCTATATTCACATCATTCCTTAAACTATTGTCCGTTGTATTTCTTTTTGTCGAATGCATTTTGCTATCACCGCTTCTTGATTTCTCACTAACATCTCCATTTGATCTTTCTTTATCAGAAAGCGGTACAACAATTATATCTTTTTCGTTCCAATAACTGTTCTTATTTTTTTCTATAAGATATTTAATATCAGATCAATTCGTTTTTATTGTGCTTTGGTATTCTTTCGAGCCACTACGCTTTATGTGACGTTTGTGTTACTCCTGTTCATCATATATGCGATCATACTTTTTACTTGTCACATCAGCTGATATCTTGTCGTCAAGGTCAGTAGATATTTCGGTATCAAATGACGTCTTGCAATCTGCTTTGCCGCTTCCAATGTTTCCACCTAAACTATGAGCAATCGATTTCCAAATTCCATTGATACTGGATTCTTCTGAAGATTTGCGATGTTGTTTGAATTTATCATGTTTATTATCGTGCCCTTTTTCTGAAATTCTCTTGTTGCCCGACGTTCCAATAGCACCACCGATTTCGCCAAGTGATATTTCGAAGCCTCCCTTATCTCCGCCAAGCAACAACTTGGGCTTAAACCCTATTTCTCCTGAAATTTTTAATATGAAAATAATATTTGTAGAAGTGATAAAATTGAAGTTTTTTAATGGCTTAATAATGAATAATGATAACAACAATATTCTTTACCATACATAATCTCAAATCTTCAAGATTCCTTCTATTATAAAACGTGTTTATTAATTTTTGTTTCATTTTTTCATACCTTTAATATTTAAGCCTGTTTCTTTGCTGTCTAATTCATTGCCAAATCCGAATATACTCAGTAAATCGCTTGGTGCAGCTTTGAAACCAATAATTTTTTTTAATTTTTCTCCTATTCCATCTGCAGAAACTGAGGCATCATTTAAGAACGAAATACTCTAGATAAAAAAAATATTTAAGGGTTAATAATTCAGAAAGAGAAAGTTATCGTTAGTTTTTCTTGTTGTTCACAAGTAATAATTTATATAGGAAAAGATGATACAATTTCAAACTTTTAACATATTTTTTACTTTTTTGAACACAAAATACAATCAAACAAGTAAATTCTAGTGTATTTAGAAAGTTTGTAATCTCTAAGTTAACACTTGAATTTAAAAAAGAAATTATGCTGATGTGATGAAAGTCGTGGTTTATTTTATTCCAAAAATATATTCGAAATTGGTATAATTTTAAATAGGTATAATTTTATCTTTATCTTTATCGCAATAGGTATAATTTTAAATAGAGCATAATACAATTTGTATTTCCCTAAAAAAAGAATTATTTTTAAAACACAAATTTTGCGATGACAAAAGAGAAATTGTCAAAATGAGAAATAATATTATTACTGAATACTGTATTCGAAATTATTTGTGTTTAGATTTGTACCTAAACATTTAAGAACTTGCATTCGAAATTTTATTTCCAAACAAAAGACAAAAATTTTCTAATCAAGAAGATATTTTTACACTACTTTTACACAATGAAATTAATAAGCAAATGATTTTTGACGTCACACAATAAGATCAGAATTATTAAACTTGAAGTTTGAAAATCTTATTTTATTCGAAATTATACTATGTTCGAAATTGTACCACTTTATCTTATACTTTGTTTATAATATGTTATAGATTACACACTTATTGATAAAATATATAATTATAAATATGTGAAATATACATACTCGGGTTTGTCTTCTCGATAGAGCTAATATATTGTTCACAAATGCTAACGACAAAAGTATATAAATACGCATACTTCCGGTTGGTAAAATTAATTATTAAATAATAATAGATCCGAAAATAATTTACTTAGTTTGGTCCAGTATAGTTCTGGCATAAAAGATGAATTGACTTGCCTACTTGTTTAGTGTTATGCTTTTATACTTACGCGTGGATAAAATTATGCAGAAATTTCTGAGTTTTGATAGTCAATTCGAAATATCGTAAATCTTTCTTGTTTCTATCATGTGTTCGTATTTTCATATTCATGAATGTACACGACGATACAATTTATTTCAATTGCATGTTTACACTGTGATCGTTTTTATATCCGTCGCATAACATATTAAACTGGATGGTAATAATTGATGGACATAGATAAAAAATGAGTCATGTTCGAACAATTTCCATAGAAGGTGAATTGTAACATTCATTTATTTTCCAGAAAATTTATGGCAACGTTTTGAAGGCTTTAGTCATTTCGAAATTTTCCGATAATGCAAACGATACCGCTGACGAATTGTACATATTAATAACATCTTGAATGCCGCGATAACACTATGCTATGTCCGATTTAAGCATAGTCATGTATGTTAATGTGTAAACATATGTGGTATCACTGAGTTGACATAGTCCAATTATCCATGCTCCTAATTTATTTATAATGTTTGTGTCACTCCTGAACTCGGTTTGTTTGGTGATAGCAACAGAGGATATAAAGTACATATTTTTTCGCAAGTTATGATATTGCACAACATATATGTAGGTGAATGATTTAAGAGAAACCTTTTAATTCTTAATTTTTTGTCAATATTTATTTTATTGATATAAGAGAAAAATTGCCGATATCGCATTACTTTTTATACATATAAATATTTATAACTCAGAATTTTATAAATCGTTATATTATTATGTTTAAAAATATTTTGCTTAACAATTAATTGATTTTTATTTATTAGGGATAAGAGAGAATAACCAACTGTCAAGATCAAAATCATCGGCGGTGGTCCCTTTATGCTAAATAACTATGGAAAAATTGATTATCAAAACAATGTAACACAGAGTATCTAAAAAATTGCTTTATAATTTTCAAATTAAAATACTTTAATTATAAGTGCATACTTGAGACGCATAAACTGAGGTTTTTTCATTATCTTTCATCTAAATCAAATGATACATTTTCCCAACAGTCCAAATCTAAATAAAAATTTTACGAGAGGAACTTATATATATATAAATTTTCTTTTTCATTTCAGCAATTTCACGAGGAAGGCATCAATGAAGCTTAATGATAAATTATAATTAATGACGTTTAAAGACGATTAATTTTATGTTTAAATAATAGATAAGGAGAGAATAAAAAGTGATTTTAAAGGATTAATCTAATTATTTCAGACAAAAGGTTGCCATATTCCGATATGGCTGCGTGCTTCTTGTGTCGCAAGTATGGGCAAATGCGGATGTCCTTCTACGTAATATATCTATAAATTAAATAAAAAAAAAAGATATTTCTTTAAAGTTTATTCACTCTCCTACGTTTCAAAAAAGAAAGATTTGTTAAATTAACGAAAACTCACTTCTTCCCATAATAAAGGTTCATTGCTTTTCATCCATTTTACAATTGCTTCCGTATTTTTATCCCAAATGAATATATTACCGGAGTTAGATCCAGATATGACAAATTCACTTTTAGGTCCGAAGAACTTGGCTCCTCCTCCTGCAATCAAACGACAGATTACAATGCAACATCAATATTAATAAATTTTACTTATTTAAGGCATAGTTTTCTCACTATACGAACGAATTTTTTAAATGAGAATATAAAATAAAAAGTATTATATCAGAGAAATTTTTTAAATTTCCAGCATGCAAAATTAAAAAGTCCAAAGAAATTTTGTTATCAAATGTTATCGAATTAATTTTCTCTATTGACAAAAGAGATATCTCAGAATTAAAAAAGAACATAAAAATGAGACAACATGATTTTATTTTACGAATGTCATACCATAGACTTTATCAAAATAGCTCTTATATGTATGAGTTACCCGACATGGGAACTTTAACATATTGAAAAGGTATATTTCCTCGTTACAATATGATGCGAGAATTTCCGTTCCACTGTAATTGTAAACAGCATAATAGCACTCAGTGCACAATTCCTAAAATATTTAAAATTATATATGTAAAATTAAATGCGGATAAGAAGATTAACTGTATTACTCTATTGCTTTAAATATTGTTAAATTAAACAATGAACTTACGATATATGTAAATGCAACGTACCATATAATGTGGCGATAATTTACAAAGCGGCGTCGAAACATTTCGCCGATCGTACACCCGAACGTAACAGCTTTCGCCACTAAGGCAAAATTCATTACTATTAAAAGGATTTGAATCTATACTGTTTAAAGGTATTGTTAATCCTTCACATGTCTTCACTTCAAATAACCTGTGGAAGAATTATGTCTAATTATATAAAAAATCTATTACACTTATACTAATTGATATTATATAATAGATATGTTAGGTTGTAGGCTATAGGCATGAAAGATAAAGATACAAATATATAATTTAAAATTTTTAATCACTATAACTCACTTCTCTGTTTTTTTTTGTCGGACATCTATGGAGAACACACTTCCATTTTCGCCAGCAGAAAGAACCACATGAGATGTTTCATCATGAAGCACAGTTAATTTGCTTTCTTCATGAATCATTGCCACTTTCTCTAACATACTGTGATTAAGATGAATTAAAAATACCTCTCCTTTAGGATTAGAAATAATCAGAGAGTCCATGTTTAACCATTTAGCCTAAAGACATACAATTTAGAAACATTAATTATCAAAACAATGCAATACAATAGTGTTCAAAATAATTACTTTATACTATTTCAATCATAGCGCTTTAATGAAAAGTACACACTTCAAGTGGAAACTTCTGTTCATCTCCTTCCATGCAAAGTAAGTGAAGTCTTTTCCCAATAGCCCAATCCCAAATAAAAATTTTATTATGGGAGACATTTGCTAATAAATTTCCTTTTCCATTGAAGTTTAACGAACGTATTTTACCCATCTATAATAGGAATGTCGATACATATCAATAAGTAATAGTACAAGAATACTCTAATAAGCAATGCAATTTATATATAAATACTAAGTATTTTAATATATAGCGTTTATAAAATTTACCTTCTTATCAAAAAGACGAGACTTAAGCTCGAGACGCTGTACTCCGTATAAGGAACCATAGAACCTCCTTTGAAATAATGGATTTTTACCTATTTGGCAATTTATTACTTCAGAAATAATATTCCATTTGGGTATTTCTAATCCTGTTCTGTGAGTTTCTGAACTTCTATTTGATAAATCGTTCTGAACTAACTCTCTTCTAGTACTGGCAGTGCTTCCTAAAATTATAATTACTATTTTTATGCATATCTATATATTACACATAATAAATACCATATATAATCGTTTAATAATTAGTTGCTGTTGTATCTATTTTCAATAAGAATTTTTAAGTTTAATTATAAATTTATAAACAAAAAAGTTATGTTATTGTTACCAAAATTTTTGTATAAAACAATCAATTACCTTCATCGGCGGTTGAACCCACTTCATTTTGCATAATTCTCGACATGATATTGTTATTAAATTAATTGTACTCGAGATGATTGAATCTTCCAAAGAATTTAATTGGACCTTTCGGTAGTCACAAAGTGAGAAAACATATAGCTCTTCTTTAACCTGTGATTAGAATGACAGAAAGAAAATGAAAACAGAAATACATTTCGGCGTATTTATCAACATCGAACGGATTCGATTTTAATTTTCGGGCATAGGAAAGTATTTGAAGTATATGAAATGTAATGGTAACGTCAAAATAACTCATTTCCAGAAGTCGATAAAATAACTAATATGACTTATTTTGAAGTGAGTTCTATTGAAGTTAAAATAACTTCTTTTGACCTATTTTTTACTTTCTATTTTAAATAAAAATAAGGAAGAAATTATTTAATTCAATACAAGTATTTTAAATAAGTTTTCATCTCTGGTTACTTTCTGGATTGGATTTGGTTTTTTTTATTGAAATAAAAAAAAACGAAAACCAATTTAAAAAAAAATGATTTTATAAATCTTCATTCCGAAACCAAAGATATTATATTAAAACTGTTTCTGGGTATATTCTGAATGATTTTAGTTTAGCTTATTTTTTTCTAGATGGCAGCTCCTTACATAAACTGAGAAGTGTTCCGTACCTATGTATCATATGTTTTAATCATTTATATTATAATGTGTAAATAACTTAACCATTCTTTAATAAAGATTTTTCTCAAAAGTTTTATATAAATTAGAACACTTCAGATATATATTTGGAAAATCTACATCTTTTTTCGGAATTTTATGTATATAATATATATATGCATGAATTCTGAAATATTCTAAAAAATCCATGAAATTTTCTGAAAAGTTATAAAACTGTATAGGAATTATGAAAAATACTGAAATTTAAGTAGAAATTCTGAAAAATTACTTGAGAAGTTCTGAAAAAAGTTTTATAATCCTGGTAAAAATTTATTTCACGTGATCTCCATGCAAAAATCAAAAGATACCAACACGAGCAGATATACATTGTTTTAACTCTTCCTTGCTCTTATTCGACAAAGAGATATTAGTTTTCTCGTATGAGCATCGCGCCACGCTCATATCATTATTATACATTAGTACGGCCACATTGTTTTTATTCTGAGGTCAATGCGAGCAACTGTAATGCACACACTAAAAGTTTCGCTTTTACAAAGGTTTATTTGAACTCGTTATTTTTAATAATATAATTATATTTCTCGCTCGCGAATTGTTTGTTTTCTATTTCACGTACGCGGTACGCGACGACGCTTAAGGGATGATTACCTGAGTTGTGTGTAAACGCGGATGTTGCCTGAGCATAGATTTCTTCGGTCACGTTAACTCAGCCACATTTCGTGCGCTTACGACTCGTTATAATGTATATGTATAATCCGACTTCGAATGCGGTCGCCGAAGAAGTGAAAAATCGGGCTTCGGTCCTTGGTATTTTCTCTTCCCACCATCGTATCAGACCCTTGGCTAACTTCCTACGGGAGATGTGATTGGACCTGTGGGCTGGACGAATCTATACTATTGTACTAGAATGCTTCTTTTCTCGCTTTCGCTAACTTTCAAACATATACCTATCTATTTCACTTTAAGGCGATGCTGGGGGTCGATCATGAAATTTATTCCCTAGGGTGGAAACGTGAAAAGTGGAAATTTTACTATTGAAGTTAATGGAGAAATTTTTCACTTTTCACGTTTCTCCCCAGGGAGAAAGTTTTATGATCGACCCCCTGGACTGACGGTGGAACTCACTCGACGTCGGTACTGCAGATCATTACAGATTTTTCTTCGACGTGAAGTCTAACGACTATGGGCCGCGCGCGGGGCAAAGAGTAAGGAGAACAGGCTAGCGCTCTTTGTCAAACGCACTCATCTGCCCTTGTTTTTCTACAACGAACACAGTTTTTGCTCTTTCCACCAAATCCGCGTACATAAATAATTTTTAAATAGTCAGTTCTCTCATACTAGAACTTCTAGGATCATTCTGCAAGCGCCGTATTGTTCATTCATTTAATTCATTCGCCGCTAACTATTTATTTCATACATACAAAGTCTAAAACTTTTATATGGGGCACATGTTGTCACGAGTCGGCTGCAGAAGCCGATAATTAAACTATAATTTTTTAACTAACTTTCGTTTTTCGTATTATAGTTAGCGGCGAATGTTTTTGTCACTACTTTAATTGTGAAGAAGGATTTTGAGATCTATAAAGCCAATTAAGAGAACGGAGTATTTAAAATTAATCGTGTATAGAGACCAGTCCAGCATCGCCTTAAGTGTACACAATTCAAGAATAAAAAACAAACGGCATGTTACGACGGGATTTTTCGTGCGCTGCACGTGATAAAGCGGCCAAGTCATCCATGTTCTTCTTTACACACTTGTGTGTGTGCGCGTACGTGTGTATACGCACATGCCATGCACGACTGTGTGGTTTTCGCCTTCTTAAGGTGCTTTTTCATGGGCGTCAGTTGACGCTCGAAACGAGCGTCAAGACGCTCGGGTAAGGTTAGATTAGTAGAAATAGCGTCGATATTTTGACGCTTAATGAAAAAGATTTTCAGTGTCATTTTCTGGAATTTGCGTCAAAAAGTAGACACACATAACCTACATATATTTATTTATTGAAGCATTTGGAGCAGTTTCGAAAAAAATGTGCTCGCCATTAATAAAACATTATGAGTGANTCGATATTTTGACGCTCAATGAAAAAGGTTTTCAGCGTCATTTTCTGGAATTTGCGTCAAAAAATAGATACACATAACCTACATATATTTATTTATTGAAGCATTTGGAGCAGTTTCGAAAAAAATGTGCTCGCCATTAATAAAACATTATGAGTGAATGGTAGAATGTGCGAATAAAATTAACAGGCTCTTGGGAGTAACTAATTAAAAAGTTAAAAAATTAATAACTTTTAACTTAATTTAGTTTATTTTAAATGCGTTAATTTTTAACTTCAACTAGTTATTTTTAAACATTAACTTATTAACTTTTTTCTACGTTAATTTTTTTTAAAAGAAAGAAGATAAACACAGTATAATCTAACAATATATCCTCGATTATTGAAAATTATCTTTAGCAGTAAATATAATGATGTAAAAGATTTATCCATCTGCACTAAAACGAGCTTTTATAAAGTATAATACATCGGGACCATATATTCTCAGCACATGTAGAATGAATGTTTAGTGCAGGTGGTTTACTATTTGATGACATACGAGGAAAGTTGATCGATCGTTATTTTGAAATGACGCTCTCTTATTAAAATTTAATAATTATTTTAATAATGATAAA
>QKQZ01002839.1:0-56107 GCA_003595255.1 Solenopsis fugax | reverse complement strand
TCCTAATATTAAATAATAATAATAAATAATAATAAATAATAATAATAAATAATAATAAAATAGGGAAAACGATTTATCAATTATGCAGCATCTTTCACAGTGAAATAAACTTACATAATGTTGCAAATTTTGGACTTACAAAGTAATAGCTTTCTCTTTCAATTTTTTTTTATATCGCATAAATTATGGCGATCTATATACAATAAAAATTATACATTTTATACATTCTCAAAATCAGATATAATTGCATAAATTCAGTTACTACACGCAATATTAGATTCCATCCGCATATACGCCTTCAGACATAGAGACAAATATAGTAGCTTTATTGTGGAACACAAGATCTACAGTGCATCGTAGGAATGCATATGCTATGTGGAAAATGTACGCATGGCAAGAGGAGAATATTACGTTCGCAAAGACAATGAGGTAGGCGAAAGCAAGCCGCAGCCGAAACTCCATAGCGTTAACAATGTGTCAATCAATCCCTCACTTCGAGGACACCTGCGCGGGTAACGTTATCAAAACCCGCTTTTGGAAATATGAAGATTGTACGCAATGCACTTTAAACCCGCAGCTACACGTACGTAAGAATTTCACCACGGCACTCTCGTGACATATAGAGGAGGAAAAAAGAAAGTGTGTGAGAGAAGATGGCATCTGTGATGGCATCAGCTTTATGCTTTATGCTTTATGGATGTAGCCTGTATCCGCACGTGACACTGTACGCCCGCGGACATGATGTATGTCCTTGTTTGTTCTACAAATGATAACGTCGCCTTCGGAGTTCTCAGGGTGTTCTTGTTCTCTCGTAACGTAGCGGACGATCGAAGACAAATTCGTTTCTTCTCGGCCATATATTCTTCTTGAAAGTAGTCCCTCGGTTGTACATAAAATAAGGTCCCTTCATGTGTATTTATTACAGATCACACAACACATTTATATTTCTGCTACGGCGCGCGGCTGACATTGACGCATATTGGTCCGAACAGCGAAAATGATACTCTCGTCAAATATTTTTTTTTAAACCGTATACGATTCTCTTAATTATGCATGTGAATTACGTTTCTCACTGTACGTTATGTTAATGCTCCCGTTTGTCTATGTGGGTGAATGTTAAATGCTGAAGATGGATCTAAACAGAACCGAAACATACGTTTATACACTTCCAATCTTTTGAAGATACATATCTGTTTTTATAAACTAAATGTAATTTGCGTACTTACGCTTGACTCTTAGTTGCCGTCCTTTTATTTCTGTATTTTTAAATTTTCAAGAGTCTTTATCTATTTGTTTCTCTTAATTATTTTAGCCGACCGCACGCGCGAAAAATAATATTAATTTAAAAATTTATATTAATTTTAGTGCAAAAAAAGGAAGAACATATTTTGCACTGAGTTCTTTCAAATCTGTCACCAGAAAGCTTCCATCAAATCGACTTTTTTTAAAATAAAGCATGTTGGTAGTACGGTTTAACTGATAGTGACATCACAATATATCTTTGTTTACGAAAATATCGTACAGAGCTATTGCTTTTATTTATATTAAAAAATAAAAATGCATAAAAATGTCACTAAGATTTTAAAATTAAAGATAATAAAATTTCACTATATATCGGAAAGAAATTTTTTTATATTTTAAAAATCAGATCTGATGAAAATTATTATTAAATATTTTGATGGCAGATTCAGCGTCGAAGTTTAAAAACAGTCTTCATGTATTTTTGCGCAAAACCTCATAAAATAGTCATAAAATCCTCATAAAATAATCATTTATTAATTTATCGTACTATTAGTCTATCGTATGCATCTCTGCATTGTAAAATATATTCTGTTGTATTTTTTCGCCGGGTAAAAGGGATTAAATCCTCTCTGGACTTCAAAATCCCAATTTTTCGAATTCGGATTATTCGCGTATCTAGACAATAGATTACTGTTCTCTTTATTCGCAAAAACATATATGTAGTCATAAAGAGACGTGCGCTTTTAGTGTAAAATGAAGAACCCGTAAAAATATTTTGAAATGCTAACGGGCCACCCTTCTTTGCGATACGTCTGCGAAAGATATGTATAAAAAGTCAAAAGCACAACTTTCGAAAAGAGTGCCGTGTGTCGATGCTAACTTTATAGTCTATAAAATTTTATAGCGCACGTATCACATAGAATCACTGTAACTAAACTCGATAGGCATCCATGTTTGTTCCTCAGAATAGTAACGCTGAGCGAATGCAGACTCCATGCGTACCTCCTTTTTCCATCTTATCCTCGCTCACGAAGACAAAAGACATAGCCACATTAAATGAGAAAGACAAAAGACAAAGCTGCATTAAGGGTAACGTAACCGCGTGATATCTTTAGCAGGCAGCAATAATAATTCTCTTTGTGAAACACGGTAGTAAATGTGGAAGATACTTCGATACTCGCGCAGTTACATAGAATACGTGATGAAAAGACTTTCCTTAAGCACTAAACGCGATCTATTAATTATTTGAGATGTGAACGATTACAGCCTTGGTTAAATTATGCATAAGAACAAAGTATCTTTCGAATTATACACTTATTCCAAGAAGATTTATGCTGTATTTGAAGATAAATATAAAAGTCTACATTTTTTACTTTAAAATTTTTATATCTTTGAAAGTAAAAGCAATTTATGTAAATTGATAATAAAAGAATATATATATATGATACATTTATTGAGATAAGTTTAACATCTGCAGTAGTTCAATATATTTCATTTTATGTTTCATTTAATGTTAAAATAATAAGAATTTCGTGTTGTTACAATGTTCGTATTATTTTAATTTTTTAAATTTTATATTAATCACTTTTTTAAAATTTGAAAAAATGTTTATTTAACATTTATTTTACATTCATTTATTTGGAACAACGATTTAAAGTAAACCAATAAATTTTTTTCATATTTAACTTAATCATTGTATCATATTGGTTTTTCTTCTTTCTGGTTGTATTGTTATTTAAACGAATAACAGAAAAGTTGTTTCAGATGCTATTCCGCATATATAAAAATTAGTAAAAAACTATAACTTTGTGTATATTTATAATATAAAAAAAAGTATGTACGTATTAACAAGTATTAAAGTGTTCACAGATCATTACTTAAGTATTAGTTCTTATACGCAGAAGTCAAAGAAGATTGATAACGGTTCTGGCTTTAATGAATGACCGCATGGAAATTCCCAAAAAAAAAATCCTGAGAAAGAAGATTCCGTAATATTTTCGCGCTTTAAAAGAAAAAATTTTTTTATTTTATTTTATGATAACGAAACATTTTTCACAATATTAAAATAAATTTAAACAATGAAATAAAGGATATGCAAGTCAAACGCGGTAGTTGGTGTGTCAATAATACAGTGTAAATATATTTAGTAAATGCTTAATATATCGATAGCGCAAATAAACGTCGAAAATTATTCTTAAACGTAAATAAGCATCGGACAATATATTTTTAATGAAGAAAAGGGATTATCCCATTAATTACAGGATAAATATTATTCTAATATAAAAAAAACTTTCACTTTAATGTTACTGAAATCTTTAATGTGTGTCAACATTTGTTTACAATGACGTTGCGAACTACATATTCTAAAACATTACATATTTTTAAATCATTGTTAATATCATATTATAAATATCATTCAAGTAACATTGTTGAAATGATATTTAGCTTATTATAAATATATACGTATATTGAAAAACTAAGTAAAAACAAAACTAAGAATATTGTATTGAATATTTTTAATATTGTTGTTACGTGTCATTAAAAAATATTTTGAGAAAGAGAGAGAGAGAGAAAAAATCCATGTACTGCATTCATATCATTTGTTGTTTCAGATCATGGAGAACAATGGGCTCTACAAAATACGGCATCACGAAAATGCTCACGAAAACGAGTCATTATCTATAAGCTCGCTGATCGAGTTTAGAGTGACGAACAGTATGTTTCGCAAAGGACACTTACATCTGCGCTGCACAGTCTCCATTTCAGACGTTTATCGGAAATCGGGGGACATCGAAATTGCTGAGGACATGCCGCGTATCGCATCTATCACCGGCGAATCACCACCGTACGGTCACCGTAAGTACTCATCGACTTCGTTACTCTTGATTCTAATCTTATCAACTTTAAGGATCATCTTTAATCGCGCGGCTCAGGAAAAATAATATTCTACATCTCTTTTTCTACATAGAAAAATAATACTAAATGTTTTCTGAATATTCTTATTATCTAGTTTTATGTGTCAATACTAAGAAAATCATATCTATAAGTTTTTCCAAGAAAACTGAATGTAACTTTAATTAATCGATACTGTATTGAGTATAGTTAAAAGTTTGGGAAAAAACCGGGGCTTTTCAATTTTTCCGCGGATTTTTTCGATTTCTTTCCCAAGGGAAACAAAAATTGTTGCAAAAATTCACCTATAACCAAGAAAATCCATGGAACTTTGGAAAATATGGTTTTTTCCGAGCTTTAAAAATTGTTATTAAGTATTGAGTTTTGAAATATCAAGCATTAAAGCAATTATTTTTCTTTGCAACATTCTAATAATATAGTTTAACAAAAAAATAATCAGAATGAGACTAGTTATTTTCTATATAGTTTTTTGGATGTTAAATACAAACTATTATAATATACAAAAATTATTCCATCACGTCATAATTTTGAGAAATTTGCAGTTAAAGTTGCAAAAAAGATTACTTTCACGTACTTTATTATATTATAACTATGATATGTGACGTGTTGAAAGAATTTTATTGCAATAAAAATTAAGTATATTGTTAGGACTTTCAATTCTCAAAAGGAATATTTTGGGTCGGCTATGATTAATATGTATAAGAAAGTAATACATTATTTGTAACGCCGACATCGTTACCATTACAGTTACTTTTTTTAGTGGATTGAGTAAAAAAAGAATATCAAGAAAAATTAAAAACATATCCGACTTTTTGTAAAAATTTATTTAAAAAGTCTTTCATGATACTAAATAAGAATTTAATGCGAATATGAATTTAATTAAAGTTAACAAATTCAAAGCGATGGAATTAGTAGAATAGCCGAAAATTAAATTGTGTTTGAATTTTAGCAAAAAATTATATAGGAATTTTTCACATACATGCCCTATATAATCATGAATACCTTATTAATCATGACCAATACAAAAATTCCTTTTAAAAGGTCTGAAAATCCCAACAATATATTTAATTTTGATTAAATCAAAATTTCTTTGGTACGTAACACATCATTACAATATGACAAAGTGAGTAAAAACCGTGTTCAGTCTTTTCTTGCAACCTTAATTGCAAATTTCTCAATACTGTGACCTGATGGAGCAATTTAGAAAACGGATGTATCCAGCATCCAAAAATTATAACAAATAACTAATCTTATTCTAGAATCTAGTGTTTAAAAGACATTTTTTATTGAACTAATTTATCACTTTTAATTAATTTCGAAACTCCCGAGAAATGTTGTATTATGACCTTATTCCGGCATGCTCTACGACATGGTGATACGTCATGCTTTAGAAAACTCTGAACACTGGACGAACTGTAGACGCTTTTTTTTTCTTTTCTCTGTGTATCTTACTAGAAAGTTTTCGAGATACTCAGCAATCGTAAGCGAATAAATAGCTATCATCAAACTTGTAACGAACACGTGAGTTTGACTTACGTTACAAGCGTATTTCCGTGTAAACCGATGTTTTTCAAGGGAGAAACGAGGAGGGAGCGGTAAACAGAAAGTCTTGTCAGTAGCGGGAATACTTTCCGAGTTACATATCGGCGCTTTGTCATGACATCGAATGCAGCATCGAGATAGCAATACGATCAACTTATCTCCGACGGTAGGAAACCGTGGAACTAGAGCGAGCATTAGTTCGCTATATCTGTTGCGATTGGCGAGCGTTGCTTATACGATTCGCGCGATATTATTGAATTGAAAACAAAGTTCATTGATCAAGCCAAATGGGACGGTGCGACCAGGCGTAAATACTCTTTCTGTGTGTATAAGCAACGCAACGGCAAATCGATCGGGTCACGCAGTGAGTCAAAGTTAACGAGGCAAGAGGAATGCTTTTTATCTTCCGTCTAACAATGCAGAGATTTTTGTCAAATGCAGAATTACTGAATCACAAGGCGAGAAGTGCATTCGAGAAATAAATTAAGCGAGAAGCGGCATTCAATTGCAATATACATTGGCGACTCGCAAAAACACAATGCACGGCCGGTAAAAATTTTTCATAATTTATATATCAAATACGTCCATATATATTAAAAAATATATAATAATATATAATTATATACACTGTACAAAATTTTTTTCTAAATTACCCACTATAATAGGTGTAAAGTTACTAAATAGTTGTAAATTTCCACGCATTTGTAAATTTGATATATACAAGGGTAAGATTAATTTTGTAATTTGTAATTAAGCAGATTGTAGAAGTAAATTTACAACATGTATGGAAAGTTATAGAAATGATAAGGTCAATACGTTTTGCAATTATATTACATATTATTATACATGTTGTAAACAATAGAATGACTACTTACTGTGCCTGCACATAATGATGCTAAGTGGGCAAAGTTTTCATACATGCAAAGTGAACGTTAATCGCATTATATTTCACAGCGATATATGGAATATTGTTGTATTACGTAATGTTACAAAAATTTAGATAATTATATATAATATTTAAATATCCTGTTATATGCGTAATTTTTCGTATAAAATATGATATATTTACTCAATAAAAGCACATCTACATATTTTTTGTGGAATTATATAATTTCTATAAAATTACATGATTTTTTTATATTTGCGGAACTAATCGTGTAATTATTACATTTATTATATGTAAATTTACTGAATTTTTTTACAGTGTACAATTATATATAATCGTACATAATTATATATAATTAATATAATTGTATATAGTTTTATGTAAAAATCACGCATGATTATATATAATTATATATATTTAATATATGGACATATTTGATATATAATTATGTATAATTACTATATATAATTTTACATGAAAAATTTTTTTACCGGGCGTGTAATATAGATATTGCAAGTTCAGCTTTGCATAGTTCTGATTCGCGGGCATTTCATAAGACATAATATGCATTTTCTCTATCCATCGCAGCTCTCATGGCGAATATTTAATCTCGATAGTCGCATGCAATTTCGCGAAATACGACGTTGCGCGGCGGCTCTCCTGGAAGAAACGTTTCTCGAGGCAACTGTAATAAAGCTAACAGCGACAATAACATTTATGGTTCCGCGACCCCATGAATGTATCGGGCCGTGCGCAATCTTTCACGTGAATCACGCCGCCCAACGACATTTATGTGCTCCTCGCAGCCGTATCAAGACTAGTCGCCGAGGAACCGTACGGGGGGAAGGGCTATATGACTGTTCCAGCTGAAAAAGCATAGCCGTTATCCAGTTACAGAAAATGGTCTCGCATCCATCTTCCCGATCGGCATCACTCCACGCGACGCGCCTGTCACTTCGATTTAATGCGTGTCTTATTCCCAACCCCCGTCGCGCATGCAGCCGCACGTATGAGCCGCCGTTGCTAGAGCAAATTCGTTCCCCTTCAAGTGGCGGGAGAGTGACTCACGGTGATAACTCTCGCTGCGAACGTATGGGTCAGCGATCTCTACGGCTTTAAGTAATAAAGCAATCAATAACGTACGAGTAAAAGCGAGGGGGAGAGGGGGGTTGGAATTATCCCGAGAATTCAACTCGCGTAACAGGACTACATTGAGTGGTTAACATTGCTAATTGAAGCTAATTATTATGCGGGCCACGTTGCGTCTTGTGCGATTATCAATCTAAGAAACCACCTCCAGAAAGGTATCATGACGATGCGACGTTGGGAAGTTGCGGGGACTCCCCGACGCACACGCCTTTCCGCCGCCCGGGAGAGATTTACTTAAGGCTGATAAAGGACTGGACTATTTTTCTAAAGATTTTTAAATTACCGAGCGGTTTATAAATAGGGGATTATAGCGGGAGACGGTAGCGCGGTGTTATACACACCATATTTCCTCCGCGCGCGCACAAAGCAGCGAAACTTTCTGAAGATCCCTCGCCGCAAAACCATTAATCAATGACGGGAGGGGTAAGGCCAAGTTACCAAGTTATTTGATTGACACCATAAAGATCGTTAATAGCGAGAGTGCCATCGTATCAGCGCGAGTGGCGTACACATTTATCACAATGTCGGTAACAGCAATTTACACAAACACAGGTACGTGTACAGGGTGGAGGGGGAGGGGGGAAGAGATATTCCCCGTTCGCGTAATTCAACGATGATTAAACTGCGCCTCATTACAAGAGGTAACAAAATGTAATTGAAATCGCTTGTTGGCCGATATCGATCGCGCCTGTCAACGCCTATTTATCCGCGTAACAGACGAGAGCCATTCTTCGCAGAGCCATTTTTATGTAAAATATATCCAAGAGTGTTTGGGTATTAATTAAAACTCCGGCGCGAATGAAATATCTCGGTGGCGGCGCATCGTTTTATCGCGTGATGATATCGCGCGCGCGGAATATTAAATAATAAAATAAGAACAACGCGACCGATTATGACTCAGGATTATTTGCGCGGTGTAAAAACCCGCGAAGACCAGCTATTTCTCTTGCCTCTCTGAAATTGTCGGCTCCTAGGTCCTGCCCTACTCCCAAGTCCTCGGCGCTATTAATCAATGAGGAATTCAGCAATTAACGCTCCGGTTTTATTAACGTGTCACCGGAGCTCCGTCGCACGTGGCATATTTGCATGTGCGTACGTACAAGCAATATTTATGAAAATCCTAAAATAGAGGGTGCTGCTCCCCGACCTTGTATCTCTATATTTACGAATCGAAATACTATAATAAGAAAGTTTTTTACAAGTTAAATAAAATCATTATTTGTAAATTATTTAAATTTATAAATAATTATACTTGATTTTTTAAAAACTGTTTACAAATTTGTAAACAGTACAAATAGCTTTACTTAATTAAGTAAAGCTATTTGTAAATGTTTGTTTTTAATAGTTTTTGAGATATTAGATGTACAAATAAGTAATTCATTATTTTTTGTCGAAACATACCGATTTAGTTCATTCATAAAAATCCTCATTATTTTTTAATAGTTTTTTTTTCAAATTATAGATTCCGACTCGATAAAAAGGCTGATACTTGTTTTTTTTATCTGCGATGAACTCATTGTTTTCTTATTTCTCCGAGTTTTTAAATTTTTGTCAGACAAAGCCTGTTGCAACGTAAGAAACAAATGATAATCTGCGCCAGTGAGAGTACATGCATCGTATGTGGTAAAACATTCCAGCCAAATTGCAGTGTATCTATATAAAAGTTGCCCAATACTCGTCGCTCAATAGTCGTGTGGCGAAATTAAAGATGCACTATTGCAACTTGGCAGGGATGTTTTACTGCACCCGGCGCACTCATCGTACAAAGTGTCGTCAGATATCGATTTTGTTCGATGTAGCATACTTTGACAAAACAAATTTAGAAATGTCGAAGAAATAAGAAAATGATAAATTCAGGCTTGATGAATTTGTTGCAAGAAAATACTAGTCTTTCTATTAAATCGGAATCTAGAGATAATTCTGGATACGCTGTACCTATCTAAAATTTAATTTATCAACTATAATTAATTATATATATATATATATTTAAGAAAAATAAACTATACTAATAAATTACATTATACTGTCTAATACTACAAAAAAAATTAGAAATACGAAATATTTACTTTCTTATATTTGAAAGAGAATTTCAAAATATTAGAAAATAAAAACGATAAATATACATATGAAATAATAATGCAATATTGAAGTTAATACATGCAGATAGAATGCAGATAGAGCATACGAGTACTTTGTATGCTCTGCACAGATGCAAATTCTGCCTCCCAATCACAGAGCGTCTATACTGCGGCATTAGACCTGCGCTAAAAGTGTCGTACATCTCAAACAGATGAGACGTACATCAAGGTGAACAAAGAACACGTTAACAAAGCGATTCAACTCACTGCGATTTCATTAATATTAACAGTAAAAATCGAAATCACAACACAATACTAATATGATAAGGGTACAGCAGACTGTGGTTGCGTGTAAATTACTCTCACTCCTATTTTTCTGATTACTGGCATCCACGCACGGTGTAAATACCGAAATTATCCAATAGCCTGCCTAAAAAGTGGAGAAAAATATTGAAAAATAACTGGGATTACTTTCATGATTGAACCATATCCATATGTTTCCACAATAAATACTGAATAAAAAATATCGAAAGCTTTTTGTAGTATTTTGATTTTCTTTCATATTATTCATAGTTGCCAAATGAATACATAGTGTTTTAAAATTTACAAATTAATTACAAATCAAAATATAGAAAGGAAACCTTTTTTTATCTTGTAGAGTAAATTGGGGAGTATTATGGTCATACGGAAAAGATAGTCATAGTCTGTAATTTCTCTAATAATTGCTAAATAGTGCATTTTTATAGTCATTGAAAGATAATCAATATTTACAGTAATTTATATGCGTACACTATTCGAAATAATCTTATTCTGAATATTATATAATATTATACTTTTACTTTTGATTGCCTGCAAAGTTTTGCATGTATCCTCTAAAAGCTGCTGTAACGTCGAATAAATTACTGTTAAGCTACCTGTACAGTCAACGTTACGTATATATTATAATAAAGGAATCTAAATTATAACGTGACTTACAATTTGTACTTTTATTTTCACTATTTATTTAAATACACCATGATCATCTTTTTCTTACAATTCGGGCAAGATGGTCCACTTTGTTTATCTTTAAATTATAAAAATCTGTTTCTTTTCCTTACTTTAAAAGAATTATAATTGTATATTTGTTATGTTATTATTGCAATATTATAATTATAACTAAATCATATATAATTATATATATATATATACATATTTAAGATATATATACGTGTTTATATTAAATATATAAAATTATAAGTTTTATTTATCACTTTAAAAAATGTTACATTCATTTTTAACATGAAACGTGTTAAGCCAACTCGTGTATAGCCAACTGTCCCATAATACTATATCCATTTTTTCCTTAAAATTTTGATAAGATGGCCAATGCATATGTTATAATATTTTGATAATATTAAATTTCTAATAAGTGTTTTCTTTTTAAATTCAACAGTATTATTAACTTTAAGATTCAGTGAAGTGACATATCAAACATTATTAAAAAATAACAAAAATAAAAATGTGTTTTTTACATTTTAAAAACTATGGCCATCTTACCCGAGTTTACCCTATGTGATTCCATAATCTACCATGTGTTTAAGAAGTGTCAAGAATCGACGAGTATAGCGATGTTGGCAACTATGAATAATATAAAGGAGCAACGTAAAGTTACGAAGGCCGAATACACCTAAAAGTTTCTCACCGCCAAAAGTGAGATTTATCTTCCCTGCCCCCCCCCATTTCCTCTCGAAGGAGCTATTAAATAAATTTATGTCGATATCCTACATCCTAGAGAAATCGGTCGTTGCTGGTAAATTCAATCCGTAACGGGAACACACTCTCGTCGCCGCTAATCGTAGATCAACTCGATCGAAATCGGATCGAAGTCTTCGTCCTGAATATACAGGGAGGAAAAATCTATCTCGGAAGCCCGAGTAGGTTGCGACGCGGGCGAATCATTTACGAGCGACCGGATGGTTCCTTCGGGAAGCGGCGGTTGCCGGTAATACGTTCGCGCGGATGAGAGAATGAGGGATTCGCGTTTACGATTTACGTCGTTACGATTACAGCAAGATTTCACGGGGACCGGAGTCTCCCGACAATATCCGCGTACGAGGAGGCGCGATAAAACTGCAACCGGGTTATATCGCTTTCGGGGATCGGGGATTTCATCTACGCCGATGGCGCCGGTGCCTACATCCGGTCGTCGATACCATTACTCCGCACTAAAAGAAGCGTAAACGTGGCATTAGGACTAGCGCGAATCTACGCCCGCACCATTCGCCATCTCGTCGGCAATATACGCGTCGCTCTGTTCCTCTTTTATACCATTACCGCGACGCTGACGTCGCCTTCTCTTGACAGAACGAGCTAAAATCCACTAAAATTTCGCGCCCTCGAGTCTTAACGTTAGCCTCTTTCAAGAACTGATTATTGAACCGCGAAAGACAGAAGTTATCTCAAGACGAACTTTATTTGAGTTCCTTTGCTCAATTATGATTTCAAATATAACGTTACGAATTAATCAATTAAAATTTATCTATTGAACCGCGTTATACTCAGAAAAAAAATGGTTGCAATTATCCTAATTTTAATATACACTGTTAGAAATTTCTTAATGACTTTTAATTAACATGTAAAGGAAGCTTGATTCAAGTAAATGAAAAGTAATGAATGAAAAGTAATGCAGTACAGTAGAGCCTCCCATATCCGAAGTTCCATTATCCGAATACTTTATATCCGAACGTTCTACTATCCGAATGTTCCATTATCATCAAATGTTAATTTTGTTTTCGTTACGTAAAGAATTTAAGTTTTTTTGAATATATGAAGTCCTTTTTGTTAAAAGTTTAAGTTTTTGTTTGAATAAATGAAATTTAATATAAAAATGTGCACGCGCCACGTTTATTCTATTATCCGAAAATTCCCTTATCCGAACAATTTTGTCTCCCTATTACTTTGGATATGGGAGGCTCCACTGTATATGAATATTCATTTAATAATGTCTTAAATTTCATTAACGTTTGTATTACTTATTTGTATTATTTCATTTACGTTTGTATTAAAAGTATATTAAATTTCAGTACACTTATATATATTATTTCTAATAACTTAAACTTAATTTTATTAACATGTACATTAAAAATCATTTCAGTTACGAGTGATTTAAATATCATTTACCATTATATGTTAAAAGTTCATGAAATTTCATGACATTTTTAACAATGATGTTAAGAACAAAGTTTCAACTTTCATTTTTTATATACAACCGTGACTCAAATATGAAACATGATTTAATCAATTACGCACAATAAATTATTTTTGTATTATAAATGTTATAATATTATCTATTAAATACGTAATTACCATCTAAAAAATTATAAGGGAAAATAAAAAGTCATTCTCATATAACTATTTTTCTAAGATATTATTTTAGAAAAATAAATAAAATACACACTTCATACATGATTTTTTTTATATTACAAATAATTTGAGATAACGAACGATGCATAGACTCACAAACAATTTTAAAGAAAAAAATGTTGCACAAAATCTTTCTTTATAAAGATAGGATTCTGTTATTTTCATAATGCAATTTTTGCGATCTTTTTTATATTCAAATTTTAAGTTATTGATATGACGTTTAATTATTAATCACTCATATTTTAATTTACTGTATTTTCAGTAAATATGTAAATATTAACTGAGTTTAATTTTCTAAATATATTCTTTAATTTTAGATAGGTAAAGAAGATATATTACAAATCCGAGATGCGTGGCGAGTGTATTTGTTCGACTGTAGTACATACTATGGGGTGGACTCGTATCTCCGAGTTCGAAATAGTTGCTGTGTTGACACTGTTCGGCCGTGAAGATACGAGCAAATATAGCGGAAATTGTACGCGACGGCATGTGCGTTCTTGAATTATTTATAAAGCAGCTGCAAAATATCAAAGAAAACAGAAAAGGAAATCTCATCTATTATAAACAAATACATTGAGAGAAAAAAATCTACATATTAAATACTTAACAGCAAAGTACGTTTCGTGAAAATTGAAAATTATATTACCTTAAATAAAGAGAAAATTTATATATAAATAAAATTTTTTAAAATTAAATTAAATTAAATCATTTTTAAATCTTCCTGTTTCTATAAAATTTTAATTATTGCAAATTTTCTTTTTTCTTAAGTAAAAATCCCGAAATCGGAGTTATTATATATTTCTAATTATATCAAGTTAAAAAAATGACACAGTAGCTCCTGGGATTGGGCGTAAATATTAAAATGCAAATGACATTTTCATAAATATAAGTTGATTAATGAATCACAGTCGATACGATTGAATAATTTTAAAATAGAGGAACGAAAGAGAGAGAACGGCCGGGGTGACCCTGCATGCGTATAAAAGAGAATATATTCGGAGCGATTATAATTCATAAATCGTAGTGAGTTTCGAGTCTAGTCGAGCAATCGCACATACCCGTAGTTCCTTTTTTTTTCCCGACGAATTTGCATATCCGGTTGCGCTGCCGGCTCACGAAAATTTGCATGGCCGGCTGCGCAGCCAGGTAATGGAATTGGTATGGCAGTCTATAATCCGCATTGAGATCGACCGTCTGCTCAACCCGAAAATCAAGCGGTCTACCCTGTACGATCGATACCGATAATAACGTGCACGCGGTAGGACAATATGGGGAGGTCAGAAGATTAGAAATTCCATCGCATCCATATTCACTCAAGCAGCGAACCCGATGGACATAGTGCACATACACGAGGGAAACAGTTTTTACGAATAAGATCAATATGGAATTCAAAATAAATGACAGAAACGAAGACCGTAGTAAAACAAGGAGCTCAATCTGTACTTTCCGCATTACAAACGTTACGGTTAGCGAGATCTTTGTCGTCACATTAATAATAACCGATTCTCTCGTTCGATATTTCATTTAATATTCGAGAAATCCCTTCATCTTACGAGAAGTAACTCGGAGGAAAAACTTGATTGGGTAATCAGGGAGGGGGTCGCGCCCCATCGAGAACCCAATATTCCACGTTTCTCCACGGAAATTCCAAGCGATATAAACAACGAGCAGATTAGAAATTCCGCTGTATCCATGTCCAATCATTTCCATGAAAGCGAAATGCCGGCAGGTAGTCGTTAATATTCATCCCCGGCTGCCGGCGCTCTTTAGATTCGTCCTGTCCTCAGAATTGGAAAGGAATCGCAGCTCGATACGTCTCCAGTAAGAAGACAGCCCGCGCCTTTTTTTTCGTCTCCGTGCTCCGAGAGCCCGCCCTCGTCCTTTTCCTACAAGAAATCGGCTCGCCTCCACCCCATTGGCAGGATATACGTTTCGCATTATCGATGCGAAGCGAGTTCGCAGCCGCGCTCTCGAAGGTATCCCGGAATAGTAAGAAGTAAGCACCCCCGGGCGTGCGCGCGAATGTTGAAGTCTGCAAAGTGAGGAAAGGGCCGCGAAGAAGTGGCGGAAGAGTGTGAAGCGAAAGTTGGGCGCCGCAGGAAGGAAGGGCATTACTGGAGGAAAAGGAGACGCGCGTGAGGGGAGAGTCTCTCTCTCTCTCTCTCTCTCTCTCTACCCGTGAGAAGAGATTCGCTTCGATTAGTAAGTAAGTTGGCGACGTAAGTTCCATCTCGCCGAGCTTCGGATTTCGCTTCTTGGACACTCGCGAGAAGTTTCTTCTTATTTCAATATCGTTACGTACACTACAAATCGCGAAATACTGCATTAGAGAAGTTCAGCGCGGGATGTGAGAGGGTGGTGTGAGAGAGTTACACACCCTTTCCTTTACGAGATATTAGGGCCGGGCGATACCTAATATCGCGCACTGCAGAATGTAATAACGATGATAAGAAAGGAGAACAAGTGTCAAGGTATCTATTAATGATACGCGCACTCTACGGAAATTACTTGAAAATTCAAATTACCGTCACGAGACGAGGAAGCCCGTGTAAGAGTATCACAGAGAAGCATGAAAATGTAGCCTTGTCATTATACCTCGATGAAATGTGCGCTAATACGAAACGCTTCGATGAGCACCATAGTTGCTCAATTTGCTAACTCGCACGGAAAGGAAGGAAAACAGACAAGGCGAGACCCTCTTGCTCATTATTTCGAGTTTCTGTACGCAGATTCTGTTAGACTTCCTGTTTATTTAAACATAAGAGATAACTCCAAACAAATATCATTCACGTTGTCGTCACAATGATGAATTATAAATTTATATTCAAATGATTGACACACATATGAAAATATCACACATGTAAAATAAAGAACTTCTAATTTTTACACGTGTGACATTTGAACACTCTGTTTAAATATTCCATCATTTCTCCAATATTAGAGAATACGAAGATCAAAGAATGCCTTATAATTAAGGAATGCCCTATATTTTCAATTATTGGTTTAAAATAAAGCTTCAGATCTTCCATGACGAATCTTCCATGATTGAATTGAGTTTTTAATAAGATTTTTTAAACACGCGAAATCCTCAAAAGATCCAAGTTTTCAAGAAGATAAGTTCTGATATTATGTTAAACAGAAATTGAGATATACTACAGCTATTCAAGACAATCAAAACACCTTTGTTCGAACATGTAAAATTCAGATCAAGTATTGTGCATAGGAAAATATTTTCCTCGAATCCACACTCTTTTCTTCGCATCCTTCCAATAAATAGAATTGCACGATTTCACTTGTCCGATGATACATGATGATTTAATTCTTTATCCGAGCGATAATTGTTAGAAAATTATTCATTATATAATGATTTTTTTATACGGATTTTGCTCTGATTTTATCAGACATTGCGAATAAATGCACTAAAATAAGATTAAAATTTCTTTGGTAAGCGACATTATATCCGTAATTTTATATTTATATTTTAAATTTTATTTAACAAAAAACGAAATAAATTACAGAATTTCTTCGTTATTACGGACTTTTCTTTTAACAAGCATTTTATTTTTTGTTTATTAATTATTTATTAATTTTCATATTAATTTACTTTACATCTAGATATAATGGAACAATTACAAATCAATATTCACGCGCGCAAATATATTCTTTCTCGCTCTCTCTCATTATAAAATAATATTTCTTTTTATTAAAAAAAGCATTTTATGATTTTTGTGAAAATAAACACAAATGAATTTATCTAAGATAAATAAAATAGACGTGCCTTTATTGCAGCTCAATATATATGTGAGAGCAAATAGTTTTCTGGTATCGATTTGTTCGAGATGACTCGAAGCCAATAACGAGATTTTGAAAAATTTTATAGTCAAACATTTACCGACATGTGAGATCTATCAGTTTTTCAGAACAATTTGATAGACTTTCATTTTTTCAGAACAATTTGATAGACTTTTATATAGAAGTGTATCCAAATATTAACAATCAAATAATTTAAGTTGTCAATATTTCGTTAACATCGGAGTACACATTCGTTCTATCTCAATTAGTGAAAATATCTATACGTTATAATTACATATAACTAAGTATTTCAAGGAAAACAAAATGTTCTAATAAAATTACATTAAATCGTTAAGAGCTATTAAGAGTTATCAAATAAATTATTACAGTTTGCACATGTTTTAAAATAGTCTACACAATTTAATAATCTTCATATCCTGAAATGGTGAGATTTGGATATGGTTCCTTAAAAGAAATTAAAAAGTAATACACTCATTTACAATGACAGCTTCTACTAAAAAGTCGTCTAAAACGAGTTATGATTTGCATTTAAATTCATATTTAATAATTAATAATTTTGCACAAGAAATATAATATTTATGAAAATATTTAACACATAAATAATGCATTACTGACTCATGTTACTTGCCACGCTTATGTTTCTTTTAAAACTCCATCTCCTCTCAAGATATTAGGGCTCGCGAAAACTCTCGCGAATAATTAAGCGACCGCGCACGGACTAATTATAAAAATAAGGTAAGTGTACCCTATATGGCATAGTACCCAATATGGCCTACTTACTGATGAATTAAACAAATAATACTAGTATATCATACAGAGAGAATGTGATTTTTTTGCAACAGTTGACTCAGTTTGTGTATTCTATTATTGGCAGTGAGGTTCAAAAGTAGAATTTTCTTTCTTTGCGTTTCTCATGATCTAATATTTCGAGGAAAAATTATTTATTGCTTTCTATAATTATCAAGTGATGGTTGCTAATCTCTGCACTTCATATTATATTGTAGCTCTATATTTATACTTTACAACGCTATATTTAATTTAAATTTTCATCATAATGTCCTGCTAATAACCAAAGAAAGAAAACTCTTTGTGAGATAGAACTAATATGATCTAAATCAATAATGAGTACACATGCATCGATTGTAATGTTTTTCGTTACTTTTATTATTTCAAATCATAAATAAATTTTAATCCATCTACTAAACTCTAATTCATAAGCCATAGTTTTAAGGAGAAAAAGATAAGTCAATTGTTTAATAATAGATTGATAACGAAAATAATTCTTTGTGTACTCTTATATGTCAATAATAAACTTGTAAATATTAATTCGATCACTTTATTATATCTATTTTTCTAATACTTTGTAAAAAAAGAAAAAAACGTATACAATAATTAGGCTATACTGAGTACATATGTATCCAATACGACTTAAATGGCACTTTTTCTAAAAATCTTAACTGTATCTACGTAAAAATTTGAAAATATCTCATATTTTAAATAAATTAATGTTTAGAAATGTTTCCCACTTTGAATCTGGCCATCAGTTTTTAATTTTGGACTTATCAAAAAATTAAAAAAAGCCGCTAAGCTTAGATAGACTATACAGGATACAGTTTTGTTAAGACCCTCTCGCGATGAATCATACGCGATTCGTTTATATTCGCTCAGCGGCGATTTGTCGGTGAAAATCGACGTACTATTCACTGGATAGTATCTAGCCCATGAAGTGCGCAAGCCACTTAAGAGCCATTGAACAACTCGTGGCAATGCAGCGTTTCTGATACGCTCGCTTCCCCGTCGTCAAGCTTTCAGACCTTCGAGGTACTTAGCTCTTTGGCTATTTGTACCCGCGGGAAGGCATACGTATGTGAATACAAACGTTACTATAGAAATAATTATCACAAATTATCACAAAGCAGTAATTTATAATTTCCGTTCTCTGTCACTCCGATTTTTATTTCGAAAGAGAATAAATTGTACAGGGAAGACCGGAGCTCGTGGACATCTCCGTTGCATTCCGTTCATGTATTTATGGCGAAAGAAATAATGGAAAAGTTATCGCAAAATATCTCTTTTATAACATAGGTACTATTCCCAAAGTTTTATTTAAATCAAGCAAGTATTACAATAAAAAAAAATCTGATTCAAGAGGCAAGTAAATTTTCAAACGTTTCAACAAAATTTCATATTAATATTCTTCTTGATAGAATAAATTCAAATCACATATTATTGTTAAAACAAACATTTCTGTTATTATACATGTTATTTTGAATAATATATAGTAATTTTTATAATAAAATAATTGAAATATCAAACATACGAGTATGTAAGAATAAATAGACTTAAATATATTTGAGACAAGCTTAGCTCACATATGCAAGTGAGAAGTATGTTTGTGAGCATTCAATTATAATTTAACTCTGACAAAACGCTTTGAATTTCATATTTCTATTGCAAACTACATTTAAAATAGTTTACATTTATTTTTCTGTAACAACAAAATTCGCTATTCAATTATCACAAAATAACATAATAAAACATAGAATCTTTATCAAGAAATTACATATTTTTTTGTGACCTGTTTTTTTCTATTTTTATTACGTCTTTATTAATTTAAATCGTCGTATAGCCAACTTAGCCCGTGATATATGCCAATTTACTTGTACAAATAAACTATACGATATATGAAATCGCTCTCGGCATAAAGATGTAGAGAAAGATTCTCACTCATATTAGTATAAATTAATCTTAAAAATTAGTTAAATAATTATTAAAAATGTCGAGTGTCGAAATTGTGAAAATTATACTAATGAATCCTGGTCGCCCTTCACCGATAAAGAACCATCTTCTCGATAAATTGTTACTAGCACGGTTGAATAATCGCTCGTGTAATAATCACAAAATACAATACGATTTGATATCTTTTAGTATTTCTTATCAAATTTCGAAAGATAATACACGGAGTAGCTCATGCCACTACTTGCTTCCTCGAATGTCGGTGTACAAACAGTAACGCGGCGACCTTGCATACATAACAACGCCCTATATGCCGCAACACAAGTGCCAAAACCAAAGCTGTTCGTCGTACCAAGGCCAAGGTTGATAATCATCGATTCGACTATATAATAATTTACAAAATAAAGGAATATGTGCATTTTAGGCAATTTGGGGAGCACATAAAAATCGTTGAATTCAACTTTTTTTTTATTCAATTTTATTTCTGGCACATTTCGTTATAATATAAAATATCTCGTAAACTATTAATTTTTTGATTATTGTACCAATTTTATGTACAGAATAATGGGATGAATTAATTGATGTAAATATATAATAGTTTTCTCAAGAAAATTATGCAATTTGTAATACGCAATTATAAATACTTTTTAAATATGTTTTCTTTATATCAATTGGCATTTTAATATTTAAATTTTATGCATAGAATAATGAGATGAATCAATTGTTCTAAAGAAAATCAACTGCTGCTTTTTACTCATTAAAATGCGTCCCAAAATTTTTCCTGGATACGATAACTATTTTGACTATGATTTTCGAAATCAGCAAGTAAAATTGAGTAGAAAAAGAAGTTGAATCCAGCAATCTCTGCATGCTTTCCTATTGGCTAAAATGCATGTACTCCCTTTATTTCTAATATTTCTTGCATTTTTTATTTTCTTAGATTTCATAAAAATGTCGAATAGATTATATTGCCATACAATAAATCTAACATTTAAAAAGTAAAATCTATCTTATTTGTTATTCGAAAACGTATATAAATTAATGTATTATCATTGCTTTATGCCGAGAAGTTTCGTATTCTGAAAGAAATAAAATTATGTGTAATAAGAGAATTTTCATAATTTTAATAAACATAAAAATAAAATTCAATTAGTAATTAAGTACAGCTTTATGCGCACTAATTTTGTCAGAACACGGTTCGTATTAATTTTTCTTTGATATATAAATGCTCTCATGCTTTTAAATTAAAAGTTCTTTGTTTGAAAATGTATTTTACACCTGACTACGTATCGTACTTGCATTTTAATATGATTGCAGAATCTAAAACGCAAGTACAATACGCAGTCAAGTGTAAAATATATAACGCTTATACTTTTCTCGGCTATTAAAACATTATAATGGAAAGAATTAAATTTTATATATTGTACATCTCCGTACAGACGTAATAGCCATATCAATATTGATCTAATACTGCATACTTAATTATTGACAAAAATCATATTAATAATGAATTTATAAATGCTTATCAATTATGAATCGCGTGTTAATATGCATCTCAATTCATGATTATTTATATAAGTGTAAATAACGTCGCGCTTACCGGAAAATATAAAAATTATCATATTAATGGCATATATTTCGCAGTAACTCTTTGTAACACAGATTAGTTACAGTTCCCTTTTGCGTAAGGGAACGCAATTAGTTTTTCGATTTCGGCGGGACGCGCACCAGAAACGTATTTTAAATTTACTTTCTTCAATACAAAAGTTAGTCATTATATTGATTCTCTGTTCCAATCAGCAGGATTTTTTCTTCTCGCATAAGCGTTTCATTTGCATGCAAATAATGGCGTCTGTGGCGCAGTTTCGGTCCTTTGTCTTGCTTTACCATCGGTTCAGGTGCAAATTCGCGACAGTCTAATTCCATCGACTACAAATTGCGTTGAGCCGGCAAGTACGGAAGCGTATGATATCCGTATGTATCGATTATTCCGATTTTTTTTTATACTTTCTTTTATATCCACCAATTTCTTCGCCAACGAAAATCTAATCGTACGCTATTCTTCTTCTTGAAATTCTTTAATATTCAGCGTAACAGTATTTATAAAATGCTGTCTTGTATAATGAAGAGAGAGGTATGTAATCTGTAAAAAATTTAACGCGCAGCCCATTGCAATAGATCACTGTCAGAGAGAGAGAGAGAGAGAAAGAGAGGAAAATATATAGAAGATTTGATGTAAACCGCGTGGGGGATGCACGATGAAATCTGCATGTTTTGACAATCAGAACGAAACGGTTTCAAGTACCTCGCGGATTGGCAATTTGATTGAACGTGGAAATGAGTTATCAGAAATGGAAATCAAATTTCGAAGCAGGAAACGGTAGATACGATCCAAAATCGACTAGTAAGTTCGTTGCAAGCGTGAACGCAATATATCCCGCTTTATCTGATGGTGTGATCATCCTTCGCGACAATCACATGTTGTAAGCACTAACTAGATCATACATATTCATGACGAAGTACTTCATTTATTTGCTTTCATTATCCTTCATTCCGTAAAAACCTTTTACCATTCTCTCTTTCGTTACGCTTTGTGAAGGTACTCATTGCGCTATAGATATATCTTTATTACAGCGCACTGTATTAAGGTAATAAAAAATGAATATTATTCATTTTAAAGCACAGATTTCCACAGAGCGAAAATATGTGAAGAGCTAAAGCATTAATAGATAATATTTCATATGCCGATAAAACGTTAATAGACTATGCAAAATGTAATATCTGCAGGACAGCCGGCAGAAATATTATAATGTCGCGTGCATTTTACCGTGGTGAAACTTGTTCGATCTGATGGCATTTGATACACGATCGCATAGTCGCTGTCGAAGTTAATAACGGGGAAAAAAAAATATCCAACGCAATATTCCGCTTAATCCAATAAGAGTAGCATCATGCGTTTCGAAGAAAATAACTTGTTTTAAAAAAAAAAAGCAATTACGTTCAACCATGGAAACTGTTATAAAGAGAACTATCGAGTGACATTGATGGAGAACGGTACCATCATCCCCGTTTGTTTCGCCCGTCACGTTGCCCGGCCGCAACCCCCTTTTCCTTGCCCCTTTGATTCAACGTGTTTACCTAGGCGATTCAGCGACGTATAACATTGTAATCTGTTATACGTGGCGTCGAATGCGTTATGACAGAGGGACGGCGGTGGCGCGCGACCGACCTTCCCTTTGGCCACATTCGAGAGGAGGTGGACGAGGCGCTAACGGCGCTGCGGCACCGGAGAAATTTCAGGCTTCGGAGAGCCGACGTTTCCGACTCGATGCGACTCGACAAATAATTGGCCATCCGCCAAATACCGACTCTACACGTGCTAAATGTCATCGCTCGAAGTCGCTAGACGTGGGAGAGCTAGAGAGAGAGAAGCGCGCAGCGAGACGACGAATTTCGCTTGTGATTTTCGCCGCACCGCGGTGTGACAGCAGACATGCGGCGATGGACATGTAATTCACGCGGTGGCGTGCCGAAAGCAATAGTCAGCGGTACAATAGTCAGCAATAGTTCACGCACAACTACTACTTTCGCGCGGGGACCGCGGGTCAACGACCGGTATCGGTCGGTGTCCTCCACGTCGTTGAAATAACGTTGCAGAGGACGACGTTTCTTGAACTTGTTTGCAATGTACTCTAGTAATTTGTGATTAGTCTTTGCACGAGATAATTATTTATAATAATTAAATTCACTCACAAGTAAACATACCTTTGCGTGACTCGCCGATTTCATTGAAACTTTGTACATTTGTAGAGTAGGCAAAAATAATAGACATGTATTTTTTTTATCGGCAATGGTCAACATTAAAGGGGTGAAATCGACCCCCAAAGTTGAGGGTATTAGGGAATCATCATGGTGTTTCACATAAAAATAATGTACCGATAAACACGAAATCATTATAAAACGTTTTCTATGTTAGATAGTAAAGTTTACATGTCCGACTTTCCATGCACCCTTGTTGCAAGGGGTATCCGCAAACCGGATATCCCCCAAAAAGGCTTATTTTTGTAGTTTTTTGAATATAACAGAAGAAATTATTCTCTGATTTTAATGAAACAAAAACCAAATTAAAGAGCACTTTAACTTTATATCTAACATAGAAAACATTTTGTAATGATTTCGTGTTAATCGGTACATTATTTTTATGTGAAACTCCATGATGATTCCCTAATACTCTCAACTTTGGGGGTCGATTTCATCCCTTTAATGTTGACCTTTGCCGATAAAAAAAATATGTGTCTATTATTTTTGCCTACTTTACAAATGTACAAAGTTTCAATCGGCGAGTCACGCAAAGGTAGGTTTACTTGTCAGAGAAAGAAATCGTAGAAATTTGAGACAAAAATTCGCCTTAACTATATATTATAAAGTTATGATAAGAATAATAAATAAGTTATATGAACTAGGAAAAAAACAGTAGCCATTCGTTAGATAACTGTAGAAAAATAGTAATACAAATGTAGACAGAAAAATTGTTCTCATTCCTAGCACTTAGGATGATACACCACGACTGCTCCATAATTTTTTTTCTTATATAATACTTAATCGGCTTTATACATCTACACAAAATAATCTCAACGAAAAATATATTATTAATGCAAAAAGTATGTTGAAGTAAATAATTAATTAATAATTATGGTATTATGCTTTTCATTAAAAAAAAATAATTGTCTAAACTATAGAAAAGAGTAATTGTCACATCTTATTTGTACGAAGTGTATATGAAACTGTGTAATGTAGTTGTCATTATTAGTTATGCACATAAATTCTGGCAATAGCTACATTTTTTAAGTATTTAATACTAGATTCTAGTTACTTTGTAAAACTAGTGGCGCGTACTTAAATTTCAGAGTTGAATTATAATAATTACCAAAACGATTTCGTAATCTCTCAGTGAGCATTTAAAACAGCAATAATATCTGTAATATACTTGTAATTATATCTAATTCTATTTGTCACGGTTTCATTATTTGAGAAATTTTATCTTTAATAATTGCAATATCCTTTCCGATACACGTGTTTCGAACGTTTGTGAATTCTCACATTGCGCAATTAAATTTGTCGATCTGTCGATAGAGACAGATGTTTACCAAATTGTAAACATAGTAATTTTGCAGGCTGCCTAATTCGTTATTATAACGCAATAATGATTAAATGGAGCAATGGTTTGCGGTTTAATTGGGTAACGGGTTAAGCACACACAGGTGCAATTTACCACGAGCTAAGTGAACCGTAACGAAGGTAGCCCATCGAATGAAGTGCTTCGGAGGTCGATTGACGAGAGGAGAGCAAACGTGTCGTTAACAAAGTAATTTTTCAAACGAGCAAGCATTATTCCTGAGTTAAGCCGATGAGGGGGTTTATCGAACGTGCACGTCGGCAAAACAAATGGCTATTCGGCGTACATAATTCTCCTATATTCTATTTGCGAAGTGCACTCCCATATACGTGTATATGTCGGACGGGAGAGACAGAAATTATATCCCGTATCCGCGCGCACGGCATTGCAAATGAGATAATTTCCGGAGCGTGATGTGAGACGTCGTTATCCTCATAATTAAAAGTTGAGCTCCTAACTTGCGACTGCTCCATAATTCTCCTAATTATTCCGGGAGACGAGTACCTTTTCGTGTGGTCAGACACGCGATCCGTTGACCTTTTCCATTTAGTAAATATTCAATATTTCACGCGTTTCGCGAATAATCCTAATGTGCTTCATGTCAGACCTCATAAAAACTTTATTCGCAGAACGTGAACATCGCAATGACATCACCCTCTGTATCTCACTGAAAGTAAGAAGTAATATCCGTTCACTCCGCAGCGGTAATGCGAAGAAAACTTACGCTTCTACTGGATATGCTTTCTTAAAAATTGATGCTTTTATCATGGACACGGCAAAATCGATGGGGCTTCTCCGTTTCGTATCGAAATAATGTTAACCTATTTCGATATCAACAAAACTGTAACACATCTCAAAAATAATCCTCGTAAAGAAGAAAAAAAAAGTTGAATAAGAAAAACGGCACTCATAAAAACAGCTAACTCTCTGCGCTTTCTCTCTTTTTCTTTTTCATTCATTTTTGAAAAGCACAGACCTATCTTTGATTTTGTGCAATAAAATTCATTTTTCATTAATGCCTAACTTGTGCCTCAGAGATAACTTGAAAATTTGCTTTCAAAGGAGCACACAAATTATTTTCGATATATACGATATTTTCTGATTTATTAACGATCGCTGCTCGAAGCAGGAGATTCGATGGCGTGTGGCGAAAGCATGAGGAAAATACGAGTCGCGATGCACGTACGACGAAGAGTCGTAAACCATCAGCCGTAAAGCCCAAGCATTTACGGACGCGTCGCACACTGAAATCAGAGTCTTTTCACGAGAAACTTTTTCATACCGCACTCACAGCTACATTTCATTCAGAAAAATTGCAACTGTAGAGTGATGAATTAAGACTGAATTTATCACAAATCGTACAATGTGTACAAGAATAATATTAATAAAAAATACGTATGTACAAACATTTTAGATTACAATAAAATATGTTTTATTTATTTTCTGACTCACTTTCTCTTATAATTACATTGAAAGAACGATTTTGTTCAAATACAGATATGAAAATAATTATGTTAGATCATTGAAATAATTACATTGCACTGAAATGAGGATTTGGTAACTGTTACCAAATTTGATAATAGTTATCAAAACCTTTCTTCAATGCATTGTAATTATTTCAATGATCCAACATAATTATTTTCACATCTGTATTTCAACAAAATCGTTCTTTCCATTTCTTTTAGAGTACAGGATAAAATATATTCTATAATTTTCTGTGATAATGTAAGTCTCTGTTTTATATATATGTACAATCTTAAAATTATACTACATATTTTAATTATTACAAATCTGTAAATCAAATTTACAACGAGAAATATTTAACGTTTAAAGTTTCGTCGAGCGTCCGGCTGTTTCATTACAAAACGGATAATGGCAAAACAAAATGATATCTAATTGGATTAAGAACCTATAGTGCAGATTGTGATGTCGCTTGCAGTAACCGGAAAAAGGTTGAGATCAAGTGGGATCTTATAAGTCGTTCTCTTGTCCAACGTAATAACAAAATATAATAAATAGCATGTTGTTACCAGCTCTGGCAAACCTCCAGGCTGTTGCCGACATGATTCGTCGAAGGCTATAGAAGGGATAGAAACTCAAGGAAGAATAACATTTGATCTAATCGACAAAGGATGCACGAAAAGAATAATACACTAATAAATTTTTATATTAAAACAATTGGATTTTAAATACGTGTACCTCCTTTTGAAATAAAATGCGAAACCGGCTAACAATACAATTGAGACACTTGTGTGTGTGTGTGTGTGTGTGTGTGTGTGTGTGTGTGTGTGTGTGTGTGTGTGTGTGTGTGTAAGACTATCATTTTATTTCAATCTATCTCTTTACAGTTTTACGTGATTTTATGAGAGCTCAAACATATCTTGGATATATTTTCTCACTTTTGATATGACAATGTATACAGCTAAATCAACTTTCCGTTGTTCAAGTAGACATATTAATCTCGCAAGTGCTATATTTTTTTCTCATAAACAGAAGCGGCACTGTCCCCAACGGGTTTATTAATCCGATGAGCCATGGGTGTAAAAATACTCAGCTGAGTGTCGGTAGATTTATCATGTCAGCGGACGGACGAAGACGAATGTCCCGTAACAATTAATGACTGCTACTCCTCCGCGATAACGAGAGCATTCGAGGAAAAGCATCATTGAAAGCGGTCACAATATCGTGCGATCATTAATAAAAGAGTCTAATTCGATATCAGATATTAAAATGAATACAATTAAGAAATTCAGAAGGGAAAGTACATATATCAATGACAATTTAATAGGAAATTTTTTAAATGTTGGATTCAATATAACCATGGAAAGATATCGTTGATAAGAACGCATGTAGCATATATATTTAATGATTATGAATTTATGAACATTAAACTGTTATAATCTTGATACTAAATAAAGCAGAAAACCTTGTATTGCGTAATAAATTATAGGGCATATTTTATTTTACAACTGCGAAAAAATAAATCAAAAATTAAAATAGACCTAATAAATAATAAATAATATAAGATAAAACTTTGAGAAAAATAATTCAATTCACAAAAATTGCCTGAGTCAACGTTACTTTTGTATCTTGAGTGTATATTAATCAATACATACGTACATATTACTTGAATGCAGATACATTTTAATCTTAATTTGGATCCTCTTGAGCGCGTATTTAGTGAAATTCTTTAAAGTTTTATTTTGTTCCATTCAAAATGTGTGTCAAATTGTTAAATATCATCGTAATAATTTTTAAAAAGGAAGTAAATGAAAATAAGACGATATACACACATATAATTGGCCTCATGTTGATGAAATGCAAGACAATGTTAAAGTCTTTAAAGTTAAAATTGAAATACGATGAACTTTTATAGTTTTAATTTTAAAAAATTGTATATTTATTTCTTTTTATTTATATATTCTGATATACGTTGTAATTTGTAGTAAATCCGTTTTTAATATGTATAATGGCTAAATATGTCAAGTATCAGATTGTATAATGTTTGTATTACATATCCATCTTAATTTAATTGAATTCGTAACAGGTCAAGCATGAAAACTTTAAATTGCGAGATTATCCTTGAAATCCAGTCGTCGACTTAAATCCTGTAAAAAATCCTTCTCATTTCCATTATAATTCGAGTAATTCTTTCGCCGCTTCGGTTATCTGTAAATTGATTAGCAAAGTCTGTTTAAAGTCGACTTTAACTGATGCGTAAAGCCGATTAAAATGCAACATCGGAAACTTGTTAATCTCGTTAGAAAAGTGCAGATAGTAGCAGTATAGCTGAATTATGATCCGCGAAAAGAAGGGGCAAAATTACAACGACTATAACTAGAGTTCGCGCTCGTTTCAGGCTTCACAGGCGCAACCGTTCAAATTATTTCCTCGTTCCAGAGAAATTACTATCGTGCACTTTTTGCCGAGGTTCTTTGCATCTTCCTGCCAACGTTATCCGACGGCGACCGGCACGGCCCTTCCGGTAATTTGCTTTTTCCCCTCCCGGTTTGCTTGGCTCCTTTCTGCAGTGGTGCCCACCACTCTTCTTCTTTCTTGAAAATTTAATCGCGGAGCCGCGACGTCGCCTTTAATGCGATTCTTCGCCGCGCGTTCCTCCTTTTACCTTGCCTCGTTTTACCGAAGTTTTATTTCGTGCCGTCGACATCCGCCGACGCGAGACTTTCTAAAAGAGCCATCCGCGTCCGTTGCGGTTAATAACGCCAACCTTTTCCGGAGGACACTCCTCTAGATCTTAAAGAAAGAGAAAAAAAAATCACACCGGGATGTTTCGGTATTGCGGCATCGATTAAATATCTCTAGCGCCATCGGAAAGGTCAGAATAAATCGGTTTTCGATATTAACGAATGCCATTTCGAGGATTGGTTAGCGAAATTAAATACGTTCTCTTCTACAGGCTGGAGAGCGGAATCACGGTCTAAATTTTGCAATCGTAAGCTAGGCTCCAGAAACCAATTTCGACTCCTACATTCAATTTCGTCTTACTTCAACTCTTCGTTCAAATACGTTAACGTTTTAAGAACGCTTACAACGACGGACGAAGCGTATAATGTGATATCCAGCCAGTCGTGAAATTACGAGATACTACAAGAGATTCTGAATCGTAATTTTTATGAAAAATTTCATCTTAGGTAATCGCGGATGTAACGAAAGCGTACTTGTCCTACGTGAGATCCCGCTTGACTTCGCGAAACGCGAAATCAGCATTCATTATTAATTTCGTTCAATTTAAAGGATAACTACTAATTATGGTACAAAACGTTAGACATTTTTACAATGTTATAAAAAATACGCACGAAGAGAACTTTTTTTTGCTGAAATGCCTAAAAAGCTGAATAAGGATCTAAATATAATTTTGTTACTGCATCAAAATAATTACATAGAACGCTCAAGCTGATTGCTAGAAAGTCAAAATGTTTTTGCAGCATTACTCATCATGCTTGAATACCCATCCTAATTATTTTAATGATGTAACAAAATTATCTTCAAATTTGTATCTAGTTAAATTGTTAGAGATACCTCGGCAAAATTATTCTTTCCATTAAAGTATTTTATTTAATGTCGATAATTTTTGCTTACGATCGCATATAATACGTATGAAAATAAATTAAAATATTTCGCGCGTGTTGAAGGAATATATTTCTAAAGGGGAATATTTTTAGATTTATCATCATTCATCTGCGTGACTTGAAAGAAATCGGCTATCGAAGTTGAGTCCTCATTCTAACTCGCACTTAGTAGCATGCCTAATGCTCACGGGCGAAATCAACAACTCAAATTAGTGTCTGCCCCTTTCACTTCGAATCAAATTACTTAGCCGCCGGCGGTACATAGGGTCGTAATTGCGAAGGAAACTTCTCAAAAGATGCTTAAGTTCGGGAAAACTTTCTTAGGCTCATTCTCAAATTTACATTTTCCGCGTTCTAGCGAAAGGAGACTTTGCCAGTCTACCGACGACTTTTACCGATGCAGTGCCATCACCCCGGTATAATTAAACTTGTCGCATATCCTTTCGGAACATCGTATCTATTACTTGAGAATGGAGCGGTCCCGAACTACTTCGCCGCGGATCTATGTCGACGCGTTTCATAAAATTTCATTACCTCCCCGCGGCAGTTATCCGCGGTTCGTTAACATGGGACTCACTTTCTGTTTGAGCAGGAGCGAACGGATGCGCCGGACAGAATTGGCCCTGGAATGGAAACTATCGCGGCGCAGCGATAATAATGGCCATCATGGCGGCCACCCTGTTCCTGATGATGACATCGCTGACGATGACGGTACCCCCGATAACGAATGTACTGCCGAGGTGTGAGCCGATGGTTAGCAGGTAGCTCGCGGGCATCCTCCATGAAGATATCGCTACCACTGTCTGATCCGATTACGTCGTCCATGTAAAACCTAGTAGTCTAGGGCTTCCAGTTATATATGTTACTATGTATAGAATAGATAGTGAATAACGATGATTTTTATTCTCGAGGAGCCTATGAAACGGAAAAGAATTGATGAAAAAAACGCTGAAACGGATCGACGCGGGGCTAAGCGTAATTCATATACAATTACTTTCAACATGTTGTCTTTCGATGTAAATTGTTGATCATTAATAAGAAAACGAAAGAAAAAAAACAAATATGAAGATTAAGGCAGCGTCCATGTATCGAGACATAGGCAATATGGTTACTTAAAGTAACAAGGTGAACGTGAAATTGTTACCGTGGGATCAGCTTCGTAAGCGATCAGGATTAGACGGCGGCACAAACGTTTCAATAACGAAGAAACGGAGAAGAAGATAATGGTGATTCCAACTTCCGTTACATTCTGAATTTAATTTTCCGACGGAACACACACGTCGAGTGCTGTAAGCGCGATATTTATTAGTGATCGGAGTGTTCACCAAGTGTCAAATATAGATTATACAGGGGTAACTATATGATAATTGATATAATAATGTTAGCGCAGTAACGAGCGGCGTTCTGCTCAATATTCGCTCCTTTTATGATGTCTAACAGAAAACGCATCATAGGTACCGATTTGTAATCTGTACAAATTGTAATAAATTATAATAACGAACCGTAAAAACGTGACGTTACCGCATTATTGACCACTGCTGGTACCATATCGTTATTTCGTTTCGTTTCCTTAAATTCAAGAGGATCTTCTCATCATGGAATAAGATCAACGCTAGGTAAGTACACACAGTAAAAAATAAAATGCTAATTTTAACATTTTTTGCATGTCCCAGAAAGTCCACTCTAAATTTTAAGTTAAAATAATTCTAATTCATTGTGTTACTTATTGACAAATTAAAAATGCTAAGTAATTGATACAATGCTTTACATTTATTTTTGTTATTATGACATTAAATTTATGTAAATATAAATTATGTGTTACATATAAATTATTTAAAAACTACATGGAAGAGTAGTTACAATAACTCATAGGAAATGTTAAATTAACTTTGAGACATGTTGATTATTTGAAATAATTGTGTTAAATGTACTCAAAATAATATTCCATTTCTAAGAGACATACACAAAGTGTTAATTTATAAGGTTAACATAAATGTAACATATGAAAATGTTATAATAATAATAACGATATCAGTGGTATGTTAATTTTACATTGAAGTAGTAATCAAAACGTGGTAACACAAGAAAATGTTAACATATGGACGCACAATTTCTTACTGTGCATTTTACTTCTTTATGTACTCTCTTTCTGTTCTATTATTGTTCTATTATTTTCTAGCGTATTCATCGTGCATGCATCTTTCATTCAGCATTTCACATTTTACATGCAAACACTCGCAATCGGAGAGTAAACCGGTATAATTTCAGACTCATGTGTTCTTAAAACTAAGCCCTAATCCAGAAGATACTCCGAAACCTTTTATACCTTTAAAGTGAGTTAATATTGATCCATCCATTTGACGCGAGTACGCGCACTTTTGCACGAAATACTCATCGGCACGGCTTAGCGTAAAAATAATTAACATCCGGCTGCGCAACTCTCTCTCTCTCTCTCTCCCTCTCGCTCTATCAAAATGTTTCTGTATTCTCACTTTCAGAAACGTTTTAACCTTTACGACTATCTGTGTCAATTACATGGAAGAAATTTAATTGGACCAATCTCAGTTCGGATCGAAGTGCCCGACATTTAAAAGCACTTCTCCCTCGTCAACCAAGAGTGCGCGAAGACTTGTTCATTATGCAGTATGTTAATGCGGGGCTATCTGGTCAGTTTCGAAAGTCCTAAACCTGGTTTAGGGATTTCCAAAACCCGGGAATACGAGAGTAGTCCTCTTAATACTTATCATTTACAATTCCAAAACAAAACCGGGTAAGGAGAGGCGAATTGAAAATGATAAACTTTTGTCACTTTAAACATCACGAGATATTATTTCAACGTAATTTTAATACAACTTTCGTGTAAATTTCTGTGCTATTTTCCGACAATTTTGCCGTACTCTTCTGAAGAGACGGTACCGAGGCGCGGCGAGTAGTTTGAGAAGTCTTGCTGAATGCCGAATAGAGTCTTACGGACGAGGAGGGAAAGGTAAAGAAAGACGGGGCGGGGAAAAGTAGCGAGAGTCATGAAAATAGTCGGATTAGCTGCTCCGAAGGGATTGGCAAATTGCAGAAATTGCAGGAAACGTCTTATAAGCGTTTCCACCGGTAAATTAGATCGCTCGTAATTCCGCCTCTCGCTGCGGAACGGGATATATTGTCCGTGTATGACGACGTACAGGTATGTACACGTGGCACCGCGTAGGACGGCGGGGAAGACGAAGGCTTAATTGCGATCGCCGTGAAATTGACATTAATTAAACGCGCAAGTGGAACATAACGAGGCCAACTAGCCATTCAGTCCACTTGGTTTGCAGTCGAAATTAAAACTCGGCTACATGCAGTACGGGCCGTACGTGTCTGACGTGCCGCGCGTGCAGCTCTACTCCTTAAGCGTGACACATGGCTCGCGAAGGCCTTGATTCAAACCACTTGCTCCAACGCTTGACATCTTATTGCACTCTGCTTATTCGAGTTACAGTTGTATTTCCTACATGCAGACAAACTAAATTACAGTGATGTAAAAAAAATCTGAAAGAATTTATGTTTGTTACTTATTCAAAATCTATTTAAATATAAATTTAAAAAACTATAAAATAAAATAGATCAAATAAAAAATAAGTGATAGTTGAAGTGCAATGTTAAAATACTTTATTAAAAATATAATATTCAAAAAGAGTGGACGTTTCGACTTGTTAAATCTTTTTCAGCTGTCATGAAATAAATAATAGAAATAAACACCGAAAATCTCCAACAAATTGTTACACAAAAACCAACATATGGTGATCATAGAAATTCACAGCGACTTATCACACTTGAAATCAAGATTTACATAATATATACATAAATGAATAATAGAGTTTAAAAAAATAAAAGTATGAAGATATAAAGATGTAAAAGAATGAAGAAGCTTCATAACCGGTTCATTGTTGCCACGCAAGAGCAGGTTGAATTTGAGGTGTTGAAATAAGTAAAATTATGGCGTAGTCAGAATTTAAAATGTGATATCTGAGTATTATTCTGAGGAAGATAAAACGACGATATATAAGATTGTGCCGAAATTACACTTTATAATAGCATACAACAGAACTTACAAAAAATTAGAGAAATTTTCGGTACTTATTTATAATATATTATTTATTTTATGACAGCTAAGAAGACTTATTGTTAGTCGAAATATTCTGTCTTTTGCGTGCTTTGTATATACGAGTCGGACTTTTTTATCAATTACTTTATAAAAAATTATTTTAATGATATGCAGAGGTGAAACAGTAATCTAGTAAAATTTAGAAAGTTAATTAAAAATCGCATCCGTTTGTTTCTACATGTTAAATACATTGTATAAAATTTTAACTATATTCATTAAAAATTTTTATTTTACGATAATTTTAAGTAACATCTAAATTACAATAATACAATTAAACAATTCATCCTCCCCTCTCCTTTAATGTCCCAATAATAGAATATCTCGAAACTTGCACAAGGATTGTGTTGCCGTGGCGTAATAGGTATATAATCTGCATTGATAAACTGAATAGAGAGTTTATTACACCTCGGGCATTCTATCCCGATAATTGAAGAATTAATACCTCTCCAAGGGTATTAAGGACAACCGCGAATACCTCGAAGCAGGTCTTATCGTAAAGCCCTGGACATCTTATCCGGTGAAAGTTTATACCGAACTAAAACTATCTATTACTCTTAAAGTTCCTTGAATCGTGTTCCACAGAGGGGAAGAAGAATAAGAAGAAGAAGAAGACGAAGAAGAAGACAAAGAGTAACAGGGAAAAGCTGCAGATCGCCATTCCGATACTTAATCCATTCGACTACGATGCATCAAATTACTCTTAAGAGAATCTGAAAGCTTTATTTTCCAAGAATATCTTGTCATTTCGCAATATACCGTTACATTTACATTTCATAGATATTGATATACTGCTTACAGCATTTACACCATTCCTCTGTTGACGGAATTATATATTTTTATCGTAATATCGTTTCGTTTGAGATAAACAATACAATTTTAATACAGTAGATCATAATATCTCTCAATACAAAAGTTTGTTTCCACGATGCAACAATCAAACTTCTCATTACTCTTGATAAATACAGTAGTAAATGGCACGTATCTAAAACGTATCTAAAGCGCGACATTAATCTTTTGTTCACATAAATTATTATATTCGCCAACAAATGCAATCAAACGAACAGACAGGCGTCTATTTGCAAAGCATTGTGGCCTGCATGTACATTGAGACAAACACGCTGACGTCAATATATTTCGTAATATTTCAAATGCACATGGGAAATGTCGAAAGACAACGTGTGCCGATCTCGTTAACGATTTCTGCAATTCAAGCACGCTTTCGGTAACCGAATGCATCAAAATCCGTAACCAGTGACGATAGCTACCGTTCGTTACATTCGCGTTAGTTATCTTCGAGCGACCGGTTTCGTCCAATTAAAGTCTCGTAACAAGAGAACGACTAAAGAATACAAATCGCAGCGTTTACGGCGAAAAATTCTGCGATGTTGAAGTATCCTAAAGGGGAATTGTCGACGCTTTAATTGATATATAATTGGAGTATTGGTTGCGCGGCTTCAATGCGTCTTTGTAATAATACAAATATGCAATTTGTTATATTACAAGCGGCTGTCTTCTACCCTCTTATCAATTGTTTCGCGAGAGAATCCCGCGACATAATACCATACTTTGTACCAAAGTTCCTCCGTCAACAACACAACTTGAATTGCTAGTTTAAATCCCGATCTTGCACGAGTCTTAGGTCAGGCTTGGCTAACGTGAGTTTCTATTGGCGAAGTTTAGTCGAGTTAAAGAGATCCAGTCCGCCCTGGAACAAGGCGTTATGCATTCGAAACGCGATAGAGCATGCCTCGAAATAGAGAGGGAAGTGAGAAGAGGTGGCTCAGCATATCATTCTCGCACGTAGAAATGGTAAGCAAGCAACTTGATTTGCTTCTCTAGCGGCTTCATTTAAATTCAACGCCTTAGTCGATGTACTAGATAATAGGTACAAATTGCATTAATTAACGCATTAAGGAAGATCCATAGTAACATAAATGATCTCCAAACTGTGTGTATTGAACGGATATCGCGATAAATATTAATCGCGGATGTAAATAGTTTCCCCGTCATAACCATAAACATCAATGAGCAATATCGACTTACTAGAGTAAAAAGGTTGATGGGAGAGAAGCGAAGTTGTCCAAAATGGTGCACGCAGCGAGACAAAGAAAAAGAATTGCGGGGGGAAATGGACGAAAGGAAAAGTAGAAAAAAGTGCGGGAGAAGGGCGATAAGAGAGGTACGAAACACGCGAGAGACTGCCGACTTGGCACGCTAGAAGTGAGAGGATATGGACCGTTTCCGTAAACTATCAAGAAATTGCATTAACATGGTTATCGCCGGCAGCAAAGGCAGAGAATTCCCTTAGGATTCGTACGGCTCTTTTGCTGCGGGAAAACTTTGGGGAGGGAAAAAAAAAAGGGAAGCGCGCTACGAGGAAAGTTGCGGAGTTAACCGCTAATAAGTCGTCTCCACCGAGAAAATTTACAACAAATATTTGTTTTCTCGCTGCTCGCATTTTTTTTTCGCCGCTTCCTGCGAAGACAGATGATGTGAAACGTAGGTATCTCTTATAAAAAGAATTTGCAGGATTTAACATCACGATTTGTGTAAAAGTCTTTGCAAAGAACTCCCCTAGTAGAAATTGAAACTCATTTTCTAGAAATGAGATAGAAAAATTGTTTTACGTAGCTACTATCTAATAATGTAACGCTCACTTCTCCTAGTAACTAATCTGAACTATTTATACTTTATTATTCTTTTATTGTATCTTGTTATTTATTCATTATGCAGAGATTACGTTTTGATATACACTATTAGTACTGAAAATCTATAGTTCACATTATGTATGTTCTTCAGTCACTAAACAGATTTTTTTAAAAATGAGATAACCTAATCTTCAATCTGAAGCTTCCAGAAAAAATCGAGGTCTAGTGGCTAGCTTATATATTTTTGAAAACGCAGCGCCATTTCTATCATTATTTTCCTAAACAGTGACTAGATAGTTACGTACAAAAACTAATTACGAATATGTAATAACTAATAAGTGACGAATTAGAAAATCTATTTAGATATAGCTAGCTACAAAACTCTAAATCAAATCGACTAGATCTATTTTTACCAGAATCTATCCTGTTTCGATATAATCACCATGTAACGCAAGATAAAAGAATACCCGTCTTAAATCAGTATAAATTCGAATATAAAATGAATATCGACGTTCAAAGATGTGCTGAATTGTTAGAATTGATCGCATGAAGATAATACTCGTATTTATACGAGCACGTTAGTATTATTAGCTGCGAAACAATTAAAATGCAAACGCCTGCGATTTCTAACTGAAGATAAGTCTTTCGGGCGAAAAAGGTAACTGATAGAAAAGGAACGTGTGAACTTTTCCTTTTTTGGCTGCGATTCCATCTACATTTTTCTTTTATATGCGATTCACTTTTCTTTTTTTCCCCAAGTTAGAGACAAATTAATCGTCCTTTCGGTAATTTCCGCTTTGCGTATCCCGATTTTAGCAAAGTGGAGCGTAGACAGCAAACGACTGACTACGCAAGCAAAAAAGGTTACGGATCGAATTAAAGCCAATTACGCAAAAGTTTTTGTCCTCCGTCTGATTCATGCGCGTCAGCATTCGAAATTCATTAATTAATTACACGAAAGGGAGTGACCACGAGACGATTGTACGCGGACAAAAAAGTTCTCTGGCAAAAACGGATTCCGGCATACAAAAGTGTGACGAACTGGACGACCTGATGAGCCTTGATGATACCGACCATTTGCACTTTTAATTAAACGCCGTGACAAAGCAATAAATTGGCGTAATAAATTGGTGCCGCTAGTTCGGATAATGGCGGCATAGGACGATATGAATTGCTTCAGCTATACGGCATAAAAAGTAAGAGTAAAACGCGATTATGCGATGATTAAAAATGATGGACCGACAAGTCACTCCCCTTTGGATATCTCGGCATTATCATTATGTCACGATATTCTCGCGTATCGACAAGAAGAGAAGAAAGAAACGGGAGAAACGGATTACTGAAATACGTAACGGTAATACGAAAAATTACGAAGATACGATTTACCGATTGCAACACACGGATGGGAATATCAGACGCATATTATTCCGGCATTGCCATAAATGCATAAATAATGCGAAAAACGCAATTTTCCGTAATCTTCGTTATATTTGTCGATACTCATTTACCGATACACGTCAGGTCTCAGCTGTGCAAAAAGTTAGTTCCTCCATTCTTAATTCCTCGTTTATTCAAACAAACATAGAAGAAAAATAAACTTGAAAAAATAATGCCACACTCGTTAAAACAGCGAGCATATTAATACACATTAATACTCGCATGATATATTTGTACGCAATATTGAGTGACATAAAAGAAAGATACGAGATAAGAATGGAAATATGGAGCATAATTTTAAAATAAAAATACTGAAATAATAACTCAAGTAACACATGTTTCATACAGGTGCATTTTACATTTTTTAAATGTCTCTAATAAAGGAATTTGATATTTTTTTTAAGTATGCGTCGCGAAAAATTTATCACTACTTCCCCTTATGTTAGGACTCGAAATCAAATTTCACTACGAACTACGATTATTTCTTCTTGTAAGTGAAAATGATTCGCGTCGATGCGACGTCTAAAATATTATCAATAGAAACAGAAAAAAGCTCATTCATCCATACTTTAAGAAATAAATTTATAAAGTTATAATCAGTAAAGAATTAAAAAGTAGGATGTAAAGTAAGGTTAGTGTAAAGCTTAATACTCAACACTTGTCGTTTCTAAGTAATTACATGGTGAATTGAGCAAATGATACTAATATGTCGTACATGCTGTCAATATGACTTATTTGCAACAGTTTACTGTTCAGTTTATGCATTTTGTTGTTGACAGTGAGATTAAAAGTAGAATTTCTTTGATTATATTTCTCATGATCTAATATTTCGTAGAAAAGTTACTATCTATAATTATCAAATGATAGTTATTAATCTCCGCAGTTCGTATTATTGTAGCTTTATATTTATACTTTACAACGCTGTATTTAATTTATATTTTCATCCTTAATATCCTGCTTCTAACCAAAGAAAAGAAAACTCTTTGTAAGGTAAAACCAACATGACCTAGATCCATAATGAGTACATACATCGATTGTAATGTTTTTTCAGTACTTTTATTACTTCAGATCATAAATTTTAATCCATATATTAAACTGCGATTCATAAGCCGTGGTTTTAAAAGGCAAAAGTTAAGATGAGTCAATTATTTACTTAATGGATTGTTGACGAAAACAGTTCTGTGTGTACTCTCATGTTAATATGTCAATATACATGTCAAAATGTTACTAAACTTATCAATTTATAAATGTTACATTAGATCACTTTATTATCTATTTTTATTACGACCGACTGCTGCCAACCTTCGGTTGGCAAAAAACGGAGGGAGTATGCGTTTCACCGAAGACGTACCTTTGTTAATTTAGTTCTCAGCAACTACAGCATGATATGATATCAATTCTCGCACATGAACTTCTGATTAACCAAGCATGGTTTAAAGCGTATAATTATCATTAATTGTTCTATTAAAAAAAAGTTGATAAATGATATTAATGGTTAGGTTAGGTTAGGTTATTCGTCTATATGTGCACTCATTGGTTATCAAATGGAGTTACTTAGCAAATTGATTAGCCAATGATATGCGTTGAAAGCGTCCGTGTGGGGAATTTTAGTGATTTACAGTTGTAAGACATCTTGAAATGACAAACTGTATACCGATTTTGATGAAATTAGGCTTATTCGACGCGTTTTCGCACGAAATGAACGGATCTGGCAGAAAAAAGTGTCGGACTGCCCCGCGAACTGAGACATCAATCGTTAAAGTTAGCGATTGTACAGGTTAGAAAACCAGTCATCTCGGCGTAATGTAACGAGCTGAGCATGCGCTGTGATAGAAATGTACGCGAAATTTGAAATATTTCATTATATTTATTTATTAAATAATTTATTAATAATAAAAATGTTAATCAAGTAATGTTTCAGGAACTTAGCTTTGACACAATAAACAATGAAAATTTTGTTGTTGACATATTTTATTTTTATATTTATTAATAAACATTATTTCTAACACATTTTGTGAAGAAGAAGAAAATATATAATTAGGCCATATTGAATACACATATACCCAATACAAATTACCTAAATGATACTTTTTCTAAAAATCTTCACTGCAACTATGTAAATATTTGAAATTGTCCCATATTTTAAATTAATGTTTAAAAATATTTCCTACTTTGAATCTGGCTATCAGTTTTTAATTTTGGATTCAACAAAAAATTTTTAAAAATCGCAAAACTTAAGTAGACCATATAGGGTACAGTTATTTTATCGTATAGCAATCAATTTACAATCTCTCTCTCCTCCTCTTTTCACTTTTTCATAATTCCTATAGTTAATCTGGATCATGAATTTGCTGTTTTAAAAGATTGATCACGATCCACATAAATTTGTGAAATTCTGATCTAATGTTTTATAACCATTTAGAAAACGTATATAAACCAACATGTGCTACTTGAGAATGCAATCTTAACATCTCCAACTCCACTGAATCTTTGCAATACTTAAACTTCTTTTGCTTTTCAATTTTGATTCCATTAAAGCGACGGTGCGATACGTCGCGTCGCCGCAAGTCGGCGATGCTATTAGCATAATAATTTAACGTGCCGTCGGTTCGAGAAATAACTACTTAACAAGTTAGACAAGCTTAACCTGCGAGAGATAAGGCAGGGACGGACATTCTTGGCACAATAAATTGAATAATCGGAATTATCAATAACTTTATGGCCTCCTTCCTCTATTTTACGCTCGCGAAACTTTAGAAATGTATCGATCGGACGAGTGCCTCTGGAAGGTATATTCAACTTGGCCGCAATCGAGATCACGTAAGCTCGTGTCATGATGACTTACGTGAGAGCACGTTTCCTCGCACGCAATATATATAAGATACATTACTAACACCCTTAAGACCGGCGAGGGGGGGGGTCGTTGGCCGCGTTCGATCGTTCCGTATATCGTCATCTCGAAATACGATCATTCCGGAATGCGCGCGCGGCCGACAGTCATAATTACTTAACAAATTATTCGAGCGACAGACGCTTAATTAAATCGCGGGAAGGCGGGACAGGACGTTACTCGTGCTAGAAGCTAATCCATCACGATTAGCAGTCGCTGTTTCTAATTTGACGCTCTCGACGTTTCCCATATACATGTGTCCGATAATGCCGGCGTGCATTTATCATCGGATTAATAGCGAAGTGCCTCTGCTATTGCGACTCCACGACTGGCTTCGCTAACGTTTATCATTGACCCATCAATTCGTATCCTACACGGGTTCAACGGTGCTCAGACGCGTTGGATACGTGACAGCCAGAGACATAGAGATAGAGATAGAGAGAGAGAAAGACCTTCAAAATTACATACAGCTTTCTACTAAATCTTCCTCGCGCGCAATGTAAAAACTTGGTGTTGTCTGAGGACATCGGCGCAAAGCAAAAGCGAAGTGTACTTATTTATGAAGCAGCTACTCTTCTGCGCAGAACAGCTTTGCAAACGACCGCGATCGATCGGTAAAATTTCAATGAAACCTGAACTACTGTTACGATCAGACGAATAGAACAACGTGAAACGCAATCCTGTTTTATGCCCCGGGTATTACGATCCGATTAGCCTTAACAATCTATTACTGACCCATCAATTCGTATCCTACATTCGACGAAGGTTCAGCGGTACATCATCGTGCTATGCAATATGCATTTCAAGTAGGCACCCAAATTATATCACTGTTATGTTACGTGGAAATTCATTATAGCGAATATTATTACACAAATTCATCTCAGGACGAGGATATGGATATGTCATTATGGTGTATCGCGATTATAATGTTCGCCCTGAAAATACCTTTAACACGCGATATATTGATTTAAGTACGCATTAATTTCTGCATTGTCGGTAAACCGATCTCTACATTTGCATTCTCGTTTAATAACAGTATCATTTATGCTATAAAATACTACCATTTGCGTTATGTTAATTTGCGAATATTCATCAGAATATAGAGAATAATGAAATTAAATGATGGCAGTATAATGAGTGCGCGTATACCGTGTAATATCCCCGAATTGATACGCGTGTATCGGGAAATCGACGTTTCTAACGATATTTTGGTAGGCATTAATCATGATATAACAATAGCGTATAGATTAATAACAATTATGTATATTTTGCGGAATGTGCATTACGTATCCATAATTTGACGTAAAGCCTTCGAGTCTTCAGGAACAAATATCTTTTCATCAAACATTCGAGTCTCGAACATTTGATAAAAGGATATTTGTCGTTTACTACTCGTGTGGAAATTTTCGAGGATACGGTATTGTCAGGTGCCAGGCTGTCAGGTGTTATCGTGCGGAATTTTAGGTGAACGAGAGAGAATGCCCCGCGATCGCTCATACTTGCTCTCTTTAGTCAGATTTAATTGGTAAATACGCTTCAACCTCGTTCACCTAGAGTTCCGCGCGATAGCGTGTGACGCACGATACGTCGATGGCTCTATCGCGAACGTGAACACAACTGCCAAATATACGACGACTAATGGGTAGGACCAGACGCGGATAAATATATCGTAGTAAAAATTGAACCTCATGTTATTCGAGTCATGAGATAGGAAAAGCGTGTCTTACATATCTACTATCTAGTAACGTAACGCACACTTCTCCTACCCTAGTAGAAACTGAACCTCATGTCCATCTACTCCTGAGAAATAGAAAAGTCGTGTCTTACATAGTCTACTATCTGATAACGCTCACTTCTACATATTATAGTAACTATTTTATCTGGAATATTTATATCACCTTTTTATTGCAACTTGTTATTTATTTGGTATACACAGAAATCCGTGTTCCGATATACACTGTTCACATTATGTATGTTATAGATTTTCGATCATTATTTTTTTATAAAATAAGACGTACCAATCTGAATCTGCTGATCAATCCAAAATTAATGGTTAGACAGTAGTTAGATTATATATTTTTGAAAAAGTTAGGCCATCTGCTATCATTTTTTCTGTAGTGACTAACAGCAGTTACATTACAAAAACTAATTATAAATAAGTAGCCAATAAGTAATGAGTTACTAAATTTAATCTAATTAGTACTAGTCAGCCACTAAGTTCTGAATTAGATCGACTTTATTCCTACTCGAGTAATAGCTATTTAATCTTGGGATTTATATTATCTTTTTATTCTCTTCCCAGCAACCATGATGTCGTATAATGACGTCAAAAATATTTTTTATAACCACTGGCGTCAAATGATTTATAATGTAAATCTTTCATGATTTTAATGTAGTCTTAATTACGCTCCATTATTATGTTTACTATATATCGACTCAATATGCCATATAGGGGCGTAATTTACATAACATAAATTATATCATTACATAACTTGTTATATGTAATTATATGAAAGATAGAGGACTTTAGCTATAATTTATCAATATATATTATACATTCAATATAAATATTAGGATATTTATATTGAATATATATATTGATAAATTATAACTAAAGTCCTCTACCTTTCATATAATTACATGATCGGGAAATGTTTCAACAAATTTAAATTAAGTAAATGGCCATATCGGTTGAAAGCAGATCTTAGTGCTCAATAATGATTTCTTAGATGAATTTACGAACATTTAAAAATTCCCCCAAATTGCACATCGCATGTTTGCCGGATTTAAAACACGTCTCTTAAGTAGAAGCAGAAATGTAATATCACGAAATTGAATCGGCTAATTAATTTATTGTAATAATTTTGATGCCTATACAAATATTTCTACAATTCTTCCTTATCCCGAAAACTGTAAAGAATTTGTTGCGAAAAGTATTATCACGGCTAGGGTTTGAACCTGGATCTCCCTACATTCCATGCAGGCGTCCTAGTCAGTTCAACCACCGAGGCACTTGGCAATATTCATCGCAACAACCGATAATATTATTACGAGTGAAATGAGCATTGTTTTACATACACATACATTTATTATATTATATTCAAGTAACAGAAAAGCTATTCTGCACATGTGAAAAGTAGTGAAAATTGTAATTTTATTTTCAAACGTACACAGTTGGAAAAATTATGTTGAATTTAACATAAATCACATGTCCCAAACGGTCCACTCAAAATTTTGTATTCATTTAACATAATCTGGATTTGTTAAATGATAACATTAATACTGCGTTAATATTTCAACAAAAAAGAAATGTAATCTTGAACGTAATTTGAAGTTACTTGTGTGTAAAATTAACAGAAGAATAGTAAAAAAGTATGGCACAGTTATCCCCACTCCTGTTATAGTGTAACATTAACACTCTTTCCGTAATCTTAACAGATATTAAATACGTGCACATTGTGTTACTTTAACATATTTTTTAAATTATTTTTATAATTTTACATACAAAATGTAAAATTATAAAAATATGTTAAAGTAACACAATGTGCACGTATTTAATAAATACATTGTGTTACTTCTTTACAGGTGTTTTTAATCATTTTCACAATTCTACATTTTATATCTGCTAAGTTCAGTTAACATAGCAGACATGTGTTAAATTTACACATAAATATGTTCATTATTTAACACAAAAACTTTAACCAGCAGATTTTTTCACAAAAGCACACAAGCAGTGTATGAAAAAAATATATTTTCATTTTTTTGATAACTTTTTATTGAATTGATCTATCACGATATGTATCCATTAACACCAAATGTTCATGGATTCATCACGAAGTGTCAATTTTCACATGATCACAGAAGCCAAACACAATTGGTGACGGTCATCCTGATTTGGATCGGTGACCGTCAGATATAAGTATGGCTTGGGAAGAATGACCGTATGGGAATTCTTTTTCCTGAGTACTTTTTTGTTCATAATTTTGTCGTGTGTATTCTGAAATCGGAAGATAATCAATAAAATTTATTTTACTTGTAACATATACATATACATATATGTATATACATATTGTATATTTGGTCAAAAATGACATTTTCCAGTCGAATTTAAATGACATCATCGAGACATGACATTTCGACGTTATTTTTACGTTCTATTGATCTTTTGGCCATTAATGAGGTCACACTAATAACGACAAACTCAAGACAAATCGACATCGTCATGTTTGCTGGGTCGTTATTTATTCGGTATACAATATACGAGATCGTGCTCCAATATACATTATTAGTGAAAACACATATTATGTATATTATGTGTAGATTTTCAGTCACTAAACAGATTTTTCTTTGAAATAAGATAATGATCGAAATCTACTAACCAATCTAAAACTAGTCTAGTAACTAGACAGTAACTAGATTATACATTTTTGAAAAGGTAGTGTCATCTGGTATAATGTTTTCTGTGCAGTAACCAAACAACAGTTATTAAAACTAATTTAAATATTCAGCCAATAATTAATCAGTGATAAGTTAGGAAAAACCTAATCTAATAAGTATTATAACCCAACAGCACAGATCTCCCAGGGACGTCCATCGGACGTCCATGGATGAAGTATGCTGTTAGGAAACCAGCCTTCTTAATCAAATCGATTAGATTTATTTTTACTCGAGTTAACACAGAAAAGAAGAATACGTTATGTCATTATTTTAATTTTATTCACTAAATATAAGAACATCGCGCTCAAATTCTTCGTAAGCATTACCAATTAGCAAGGAAAGATACAAATATCCATTTATTAATAGACCGTTTACGCAACACGTGGGATTTATCCGAGTATCATTACTCTTTGTGAAATTATAACCTTGTGAACAAACGTGTTGCATTCATAATAATAATTTTGTAATAGAGATATCAAATATTAATTAATTATGTTATTACTAATCATCACAAAATTCATATATAATATTATAATTATATATAACGTGTAAGTATAAATTATAATTATAAGGTATGAGAAATGTTGGCTTTATTATAAAATTATCTTTGATTCTATAATCACATGTAATTATTTTAGTTCCCTTAGAAAGGGGAATTCAGGCAGAGATGGGAAGTAATAAGTTACAATAAGTAACGCTGTTATTCTTTACCGTCACTTATACGTACACTTTTTTATAATTTAGTAATGACATTACAATTTTTCATAATAGTAATGGTAAGGTCAAGGTTGGAATAGTTTTGGAATAGTTGGAGTACTTTTGATAACTCGTTATCATTATACGTTACTCATTAAAAAATACTTGTAACTTATAACTTCATTACGTCACGTACCAAATCAAAATAATGCGTTACTTTTGCGTTATTTCTACTTGTTATATAACGAGTCAACTAACAAGATACTTTTTACAATCCTAGCGTTATTTTCATGAAAAATTGTAACGTCGTTACCAAATTGTTATTTAAAAAAAATAAGAATAAAGGTAAAGTTACGACCTTTCCTGGATCCAAGTATTCATGTATCTCGTGGATTTTAGAAAGTTCAATATTAAGATTTAAGGTTTGATGTCGTAAAAGTAATATGTAACATTCAGGTATCAATGAGCAAATATCAAAGAATCGAAGTTACAAGATTTATTTCTTTACTCTTCGAGACCAACTGATAATATTATATTTCTTTTTTTTTCTCGTATGTTTATTTTTCTCTTTTTCCTTATGTTCTTTGTTTTATGATTTTACAAAACATGTTACATTTATGTGCCAATGGATGAAAAAGTTGGAGTTAAAAGATTTTAAAGTTTGAAGTGACTTGCACACGTGATAGTACAGCGAATGGCCGAAGCTTTACAGAATCAGTCTAGACATAGTGCCCAAGTGTTTACTCCCTTAAACTCGAAAACTTTTATAATATTAAACAGTACACATTTAAGAAATAATTTAATGTGCTTTGATCTTTCTTAATAATTTATTTTATTTTCTTTATTTTAAATAAATTTAAAAAATTATATTCTTTACAGTTTATCAGGGGGAAGACGTTTAATATCTAGATGCAAGTCAACATCAATCATTATTAAATTAATTTTAATTTAATAAAAACGTGATATTACTCATTCTTATTTAACTTAGGTCTGTGTTATGTCTGAAAAGTAATCAGCGCGCAGTTTCGTCAAAATTTGAATGGGTATATAAAATCACACAAACAAACATAGCACGAAGATCTAGCTACAACCGTAGGAGGCTTTTCTTATTCAATTTGTATTAAAAAATTATGTTTTATAAAATCATAAAATAAATTAAGAAAATAAAAATAAATAAATATCTGATGGATGAAGAAAAAGAGATATTATCAATTGGTCTCAAACATTAAAGAAGAAAAAACCTTGTAACTTCAATCCTTTGACTCATTGACATCTAAATGTTACATATCATTTTTACATCATCTTTATATCTTAAAAATAATTTGAACTAGACTGTTTAAGTGTAATCACACGAATAAGTAAGTAAAAGACCGTCAACTACAGTCTACGAAGACTGAATTTTGGTACCTAATATTATTTTATACATAAATCTTATTAAATGCATTTTTAGATTTTATAAACTGCCCAGACTTGAAACACAATTATCAACTGAAATTAAAAATAATATCACAAATTAAATTGATCGTCAAGTCCAATAATATTTCATATCTTATAAATATTGAACTCTCCAAAATCCCGAGATACAAACTTGGATCTTTCCTTCTAAGTTTGAAAATAAAATATCTAACAGACGTAGTTTTTCTCTCAAACATGAGTTTGTATACTAGAAAACTGCAGAGAAGGGATAACTTGTTCTCAAAAGAGCTGCATAAAAATATTTCAAGAGAGTAACCTATAAAACAACAGGGTTGAGCAATTAAAATAACTTTACATCCGAATGTGCTCTTAGCGACGTCATTCACGAGGATTAATTATGAACTGGAATCCCGATGAGAAAGGGCAGACGGAAGAGGATCGCGCGCTATAATCAGCTATCGGAGACATTTAGGAGCGCGCGTCGGACAAGACGGCGACCTTAGTTAACTAAACGACCGTCGCCATAACCGTTATCATTATCATTCCGTACGCCATGCAACGGCAGACTATCTCGTCCTGTGTATGGACGAGCGACGGCACCAGTTATATGGCAGCGAGAGGAGCAGTCGGTTACAACGCCGCTCCGACGATGGGTATCGGCAATTAAAATTCATGCCGGCGTCGTTAACCTTCGGGCGCGCGCATACACACAGGAATGGTTTAATGCGCATCGAACGCACCGCCGGGTCACGTACGTGTATCCAACGCACTTTGTATCGCACGTGATGAAGCAGTGATGAGGTAAAGCGCGAGTCAGACGCAGAGTACACACAACACATAAAAGAGAAAGGCTACCTCATGAACGTAGCGCGCTTGCCACTAGAAACGTGCGAAACTATTCCTCTCCAATTCCAACGCGATCTCGGTATCCAAGTATGATAGTTCCGTCAGATAACTTTTATGCATTGCCTAACTTAGGGCGAGCTAAGGAATTGAAACGTTTTCTCGGAGATCACGTGAGATGTTTGGAACTCATTCGTTTTCGTCGGAACTGTAAAATGTGGAAGGAGAGAGAAATTGTATTAGATAAGAATTCTATGATGTTCAGTTAAATTTTATACGACTGAAGACCTTTAGTTTGCACTTCTGTTTGTTTGCTCGCCGGAGGAGTTCTCTAAGCAGCGGAGTTTACCGCAAGTGATTGCGGGATTGTGATAGTCTTAAGCCAATCCTGTTAGTTCTAGTCTTATCCCGGTCTTATCTTATCTGTTTTATCCGACAGATACGACAGAGTACTTCTCAGTGAATACTTCCACAGCAATCGGAAACAGTGCGCATAATAATAACTGAAGAGAAGGAGGCGATCAAACTCTTACGGTCTATTCTCTCTTGCAAGTATAATGTTACTAAAAATATTTTATATTCGTATTTCGATACCTACACTCTCAAGCGCGTGTCACAGCAATTGATACGTCCCAAACAGCATCGAAATTTTTCAGAAATGCTTAAGAAAAATTTAAACAAGAAATGAAACATTTCAGAAAGGTCAAGACATTTCGAAATGTCTACAACGATACAGAGAGGTTTTTCAGAAATAGCAAAATGTCCGCGATTCTTGTACTTAAAATCTTGCAAAAATATTACAAAAGATTACTGAAGAAATCTAAATTCTTTCTGAAATATTACCAAAAAGTTATTAAAATTGCTGACTGTAATCTTTTCAATTTCAAACATTAGCGTCTCTACATTTAACAATATTTTCAATATAAATAAAATAATTGAGTAACGTTAGAAATACAAGAATCTAATATTTAAATTAGCAATGCTTTAAAATATTACAAGAAAAAACAAAAACGTAACTGAAGAGTAACTGTAATTGTAACAAGTTCCTATTTAAAATCCATAACTTGTAACGGTGACTAATTATTTTTACAACGTAACTTTTCTAACCCTGTCAAGATGACGCATTATGTAATATGTCGAAAATAAACAAAAATCAATACAATATAACTTTAGATTTGTCCTACATAAGATACGTATAAAATAATTAAGTATAGTAAGCATGATAGTGGAGTACACATGTAACCAAGCCAAGTAACAAACTTAAGTATAGTAAGCATATTTCTTTATAATTTGACTTGATTCTACGTAATAATTTTATTTCTGTGATCCTAATTCAAATATATACAATATCATATAACTTTTCTACTTTTTGAAATGTAATTTTTAGTTTTGTCCTATTTAAGAAAATAAGGCTAATAATAAGAATACTTCTCTCTACGTGCTATAACTTGATTTTATGTGATATAATTTTATTTTTGTAAATCACATAAAAATATTTTTCTTATTTACATTTTTCTTTTATTATGTAATATCAGATTAATATAAGTTTACAATATTATAATAAATATTTTTATTTATAAAAAGTACCTTTTTAATTTTCTTTTACTGTTCGTCATTTTACCCCCTATCATTTTACATGGAGGCAAAGTGACGAAATTGACATGTCCTAAAGAAATCTAAGTTTTAAAAAATTCTAATTTATTTAACAGCTTCTAATTTTTACTGGAAATTAACAAAGCCTTAGTAAATCCAAAAAAATTGATTGTTATTTTTGTATTATTACAGAAATTAGGAAAAATCGACAAATTTACTATCGTCATCTTATCACCCTCTCCCCTATACTCTTAAGCATGTATCGTCAAAAGTTGGAGATACAAAAATTTTTCTATTTTAATATGCACTTTTAATTCTTGGCGATACACGATTAAGAGTGTATGGACGTAAAAAGAAAATATATTCCTCACGTGAAAATTTACAAACCCGCTATTATCTCACCACGACACGTAGGTAGTTAACGAGTGATGAATTAGCGAGCGCAAACAATTGCTCACGTTTGATCAGGACAATCACTCTTTGAGCCGCGATCGATCGTATAAATACCAAGAATCGCACACGGGTATCACGCGCGTAGGCCGCTAACGTGAATCACGCCGCTAATATCACGTTGCAGCACATGCGCGCGCTCCACTTGGTAGACGCACATATTCCATTCCGAAACGTACACGAGCGAGCCCATACGTTAATTGGCTATTGCACAACGCACCGATTGATACGTAAATGGAGTGGGCAATTATGCGACGATGTAAACAATAATCTCCGCGCTACGATACTGCAAACGAAGCGGCTGATGCACCATGCAAATCCGCTCGCCCGTCTTCTCTATCGCATTTCTATCGTCACAGCTCTGTGGACTTCAATGAAAACAATGGTAAGCAGTGTTTTACATGAGATCTTCGAGAATTATACTCCCGTTACACTAAAAAAAAGTATTTAATTTTGAGATATTAAAATTTTTGATTTCTATCTCTATTTTTTAAAGGGGCTTAAAAATATTTTAGTTTTAAATGGTGTTTAAATTTAAAACACTAAAAAGTTTAAAACTAAAGTTTTTCATAGCTAACAGTAAACGTTTTATTGTTTTAAGCCTATTCTACAATTTCATACATGTGGCTGTAGGATTATAGGAGTAGTAGTAGTAGTAAATGTAGTATAACAAGGTTAATCTGCAATAAAGTAAAGATACGTTCTATGAAAGATGGCGACGTGGACACGCGCGAACATTCTGATTGGTTCGCTCTTACAACCAACGTTGTTGTAATTGTGGAAGATAAAATTCAACCATGTTTCACAACACTTTACAGCCAATAAACGAGCATATACAATGCAGGCATTACGATGTTACGACATTGCGATGGATCAATCAGAGAAGAAAAAAATCACATATCCTCTTCTTTGATTGGTTTGCTGCAGCGTCGTAATATTGTAACGACCGCATTGTAGACGCTGCCTAATAGCGGCTCACAGCCGTGCTTTACAACCCTTTACTACCTTCACTATCACATACAACCTCGTTTACGCAATAGAATGGGCTTTAAATATTAACACCATTTAGAACTAAATATTTTAAATAGATATTTAAAAACAGAGGCAGAAATGAGAAATTTTATTATTTTGAAATTAAACACTTCTTTTTTTAGTGCATTCGCGAATCTCCCAAGTAATTTCGAATTAAGTTTTTGTTAAAAAGTGTTTTGTTAAATTGTTAAACAACAAACTAATATGTGCGTCAACTATATTAGATTATAATATCAAAAGAAGAAAATTAAAATTCCATGTTTACATTTAAAGCTATACTTATACATGTGCATACGATTAAAAATTGAAATTAAAGCTAAACTTGGTACTTTCATGCTGTGCAAGAGCTTTCATGAATGGCCTATTAAATACTTTTCGAAATCCCTTATAATAGAGACGCGTGGTCGATAATGATTTTATATTTTATCAGACTATTACGTTTCAATAGGCACGAAAGCCTTTTTGATCAATCGATCTCGCTGAGAAACAGTATCGCGACTTTCGATAGTCACAGCTGCGCTGGTTCCCGAAAATGATGCCTGAAAATGAAACATCACGACGGAAAAAAATACCGGCAGCTGCGGCGCAAAATGTGCAGTAAATTGAACGGCGCCATTAAATTATCAGGACGTGAGGCGTTTTATCGTTTCAGCGTTGCTCCTTTTTTTTTAGTTCTCCAGCCCCTTTAACGCGAAATTATATTTCCATTACGCACGACCGTATTTAAGCCATTATGCGTGATCGTTGCCGCACTTTTCACTGAAACGCGATTAACCCAGATTCGCCAGATGTTCCGCGCAGGGCACGATTCATATCTCAGTTTCCTCTGACATTCCTGAAAATACGGATAATTATGAAAATGCATAAATCATTTGAGATGTATGGATAAAGATAGCCGCTGCGCTCGCGACTGCAGAGCGGAAATGAAAGCTGATGCTCAATAATTGCAGTAATCTTTAATTATTTCAAGGTGATTCGTATTATTCGCTCTGCGTTTCCATCTTTTTTTACCAGACGACGTTATTAAACGCGATGAAATTACGTCTTCCGCCGTTGTAACTGCAATTTATAGAAAGGTGCCTTGCGTGCAACCGGTATCCTCGCGTAGATTTTCACGATGCGGCGCACGGAGAAATAGCATCGTTACAAAAATAATCGCTGCTATGTATCACAAGGCAGTGAAAAAGAGAGAAAGAGAGAAAGAGAGGGAATAAATGCCACAGAGAAAAAAAAAGCTGCAGAGATATAGATCGGGCCAAAGATAATTAACTGTACCCTTAATTAATGTTACCGTTATAATTACGTTTTCCGTACAATTTGCAAGTGTATGGATGGGAGGAGGAAGAAGGCACAATGGTCGCCAATATCGAACCGCTTGGTAGGTACCACACATTCCGGCGAACGGAAGTGAGAAGCGCGCGTTCGCACTACATTAATTTCTGCTTGAAATTAAATCCCAGGGGAAACGCGATTCCCTTACGCCAAATTAAATCCTTTCCATATCCGATCTGACGTATACATTACTTTCTTAGCGGATCATTTATCCTGTTTAACACTTCTGCGTCCGCTATCATTCACTTTGAAACAGGAATTAATCAATTAAAGCGCTGAGAGTAACATGGACTTAATTTCTCGACTGATAGCAATTTGGATGAATGTAAAATCTTATGCCGCTTCTCGTTAAGAGATTAACGTAAAAGAATTCCTGCGCTTTTTCAGTGCTCTCTACACTGAAAAAAAAGACTGGTTATAACTACCAAATGTATAGTGAAATAGTATCAATTAAATATTTGGTCAATGTAACCAAAAATAATTTTACTTTTCTACGTATTTAGTAACTTATATCAGATTTGATAATACTTACTAAACATTTAGTAAAATAAAACTATTTTTAATTCTACTGACAAAAAATTTAATTGATAGAGGAAAAGAGAGTAATATGGCACCCATTTTCATGTTATTGAATAACTTTGTTTATAATCAATATTTTATATTGAAATTGGAACGATTCTATTCATCAAAATGTTGTTTAACAGATTCTAAACTCAAAGTAATGAAATATTTATTACTTAGGACGTGATTTATAAAAATGTGACGCATTGCATAATCGGTAGAAAAAAAAAAGTAGTGGTAATATGGTTAGCTCAAAAATAATTTTTAAAAAATTGTTTTAATTTAAAAAAACAAAGTATTTTGTTAAAAAATTATATATTTTTAATTTTCCATCATTTAGAATTTTCCTAATTTAAATTTTTCCTGAATTCAAAAACTTTAGAGATATTATGAGAAATCATCATTTTACCTCTGTTTAACATTAAACAACAAACATAAAATGATATCTCTAATCTTTCTGAACACCCTTTAGACAATCGATTTATCGAAGAAATGTTTCGATATGAAAATTTTGTTTAAAAAAACCATTTTAACAAAATCCCATATCATTGTTTAACTTTGCACAACTCGAAGTGTGTTCAGCCAAATGAAAAGTTAAATAACAGAAAAACACTCGAGTGTACATACATTCGTGTGATAATACGCTCAAGTTTCAAAACAATGAGGAAGTATGTGTAATTAAATGCTAAAATATACTTTGAAAAAGTTTAGAAGTGCTTGAAAGTAAAAATGCTTTATAACAATTGTTAGCTATTGTGTATTGGTATATTAGCGCCACTAAAAAATGGCGGGCTATTAATTGAATAATTCCATAAACAATTGTTAGAATTCGTCACCTAATAACAGAGATAATGGGGGTAGCTATAGGGTCCACAGTAGCCATAATACCCTCTTCTCCTCTACTATTTCACTATACATTTGGTAGTTATAACCAGACTTTTTTTTCAGTGTATTGGCTCTATCCGTTCTTTAATATCGTAACTTCCGTTCAAGAGCAAAATTTCTTCCTCTCTTTTAATCCTTTTATTATCAAGCTCTCGAATGGCGTCTTTGTCTTTTCACAAGCACCGTGAACCGAAGCGTGAAGACTGCGCTGCTGTACGGGAAGTCGTCAAACACAGCGGGGGACGACGATATTCTTGGCATACGTTAATCACGTGTGTACGGGCGCAGCCAAGATGCGGAGGAGATTGTTTCGCGAGTCGAGACAAAAGGAGGGAAAATAAATATACAATCGGTCGACACTCGTGTCCTCAAGAGGGCGAATATTCTTTAGGAAGCCGTAGACACGTCAATGGCTGCCATCCAAAAATATTCCTGAACGAAATCTCCGCCGGGTTGCATCGGGAATGGAGGGCGGGAAGAAAAGACAAACAAGCAAGAAGGACGACTTTTCCGTTCATCCTTATGTACACACATAAGTATGCAGTTTTCGTCGAGGAAGCGGGACTTGGGGAAGATTTATTCTCGTGTCCATCTCTTCGATTTTCGCGTACGCCACGCCGTGACTCGATTTTCGTAAACGTTGCGCGCGTCTATTCCCTGCCGCAAGGGTGTGTACGTTTGCGAGTCTCGACAGCTTGTTAGCAACGTAGACTCCACGGCGAAGAAAGTAAATTGAGGACTGCAGGGAAAGTTGCGTGTAAGTCACTATTTATCTTGTTACGCGGAAAAGAAGATAATTGAGAGCCTCGTGTTGCAGAACAAAATAAAAATGTAATTAAAACGGTATGTAAATATTGTAATTTATTGAAGACACACGGTTCCTGTAGCAGATATTTTTTTTATAAATTACTTTATATTTATTATTTATCGTATAAAAACTAATTATTTTTTTATTTTTATTATTTTTCTTTTTCGAATAATCTAGGAAAAATTTATTATTGGAGATATTCGACTGTTAATGTAATACATACAAATTGAAATAAGAACGCCTTGTACGGTTAAGCTGGATCTTAGTGCTTTTTATAAATTTTACTTGTGTGATTTTTATATACCTTTTTTCAAATTCAACCGAAAAATTCATTATTCTTTTTTGGACGTATATCGCAAAATGTAATTATCGGGTCAGTAGTATAATGTAAGAGGCGCACAATGCACCGGAGTTTTCAGAAAATATTCCATACGGCTCATATATTTCTGTGCGTCGAAAAAAGAATGAGATAATTATTTTTTTCAAAATGCTTTTAAAGCATGATGCATTTCATACAGCGATAATATCCTTGCGCCAGTGCATTGTGCACAGAATGACGGGATAATTAAACTTAATAATAATTAAAGAACGTAATTTTAAATGCACGTTCTCGTTTGACGGCGAGCGCAGTGCGAAAGTGCTTAAATAATTTGCCTGTAATTGGTATGCCGCCGGCTAATGAGCCGGCTCCTCTTTGTATGTCCATGCCCGGGAGAGTCTCCGGCATCGAAACGGCAAATTATCAATTATCCGCGAAAAGTAGTTAAACTTTTCGCGACCGCGCGAAACGTACACAGAAGCCTATATTTCCCCCTCGAAATCGACGCAGTCACGTTAATCGACACGGTAGTGGCGGCAAACTCGTTTTGCATCTCAAAGTGCGAAACGACAGGCAAATGCGCGACACG
>QKQZ01002836.1:0-10066 GCA_003595255.1 Solenopsis fugax | reverse complement strand
GCACGAGCCCGTTATCATATAGTCGCAGCCCACGCGATTCGCCCCTCGACTCAAGGGGTGGTTGGCGCGGCAGGAAAGGCGAAGATAGTGCCACCCTCCTTGTACAGGGTCATCTGTCTGAAGTGATTTTCGCTGTTCACTCGAGGGCGAAAATAGCGAAGTACGTTGGAATAGATTATTTTCGTGAGAGTGGGAGGGAAAATAAAGCGGAAGAAAATAGACGATCGAACAAGTCGACATACAAGATATTTCTAGCGGAAAATGTTGTTGTTAACATTTATGTGACCGATATAAAAAGTGTCTAGCTAAATAAAAGCCAACACCGTGATATTTCAATGAAATTTCTTCGCTCGCGAGATTCTCCTCCCCTTTAATCTACCAACTATTGCCTACCAACATCGATCCAGTTTTTATGGCTTATATAACGAGAATCATGTTATATCGATTTTCGAAATAACACACGAGTTCCAACCTCGAGGGGTACATCACCTCGCATAACCATTTATCGTCACGGAGGCTCGTTTATCCGCGCCCTTACCGGAACGTGCTCGAGCTCGTCATAAGGGACGAGCGAGCTCGCCAATGGTTACCATCCTGCGTAAACACGATAGGCCTATCGCCGCGTCGATGCACCGAATGGTGAATTCGCATGAATGCAACGGTTGGATGCACACGCGGCACTGAAACTGCACGCACGTCGAGTGAGAATTGGGAGAAACCGATTTGTCGGATTAATCACAAGGGTGGCGCTTTATTTCACCGTTTTCAAAGGTTAATTATATAGCCCTCTTAATATTTGACAATTTTTGATACACTGCTGTATTAAAATTGAGTGTAATTTTATTATGTTAGAGGGACCGATAAAAATAATGTCGTTTTTATAAATAATATAAAGATTATGTTAGTTTCGTTAATTTCTTATCTATTCAAAAACATAGTTGCCATTATTTTCTATGATGATGCTCCACACATACATATATAATTTTTTAATTCCTTTATCGAAAAAGCTAAGTGACTTTGATTAAAAAAGTGCGGATGAAGTAATTTGGGTATTACTTGCTTTCACAAAGTTCTAAATTGGAAAAGAGGTCTGATGGAAATAAAATGATGGTCTGATGGTCTGAAAGAAATTAAAAAATTAATAAATAAGTGGACGATCAGCATAGAAAATGATAGTGATTATATTATTAAGTAAATACACTGAAAAAAAGTCTGGTTATAATTACCAAATGTATAGTGAAATAGTAAATATCAAGTAAATATTTTGTTAATATAACAAAAAAAAATTTATTTTACTAAATGTTTAGTAAGTATTATCAAATCTGATATAAGTTACTAAATATTTAGAAAAGTAAAATTATTTTTGGTTACATTGACCAAATATTTAATTGATACTATTTCACTATACATTTCGTAGTTATAACCAGTCTTTTTTTTCAGTGTAGTTATAATAAATTATAAAACTATTTACATTATTTATACAAGATTTTTAGACACTGCTTTCCGACTCTCCTAATATTTTTTGTGTTACTCTATTTTTTTTATTATATTTCAATTTTTGTTTCTTTTTCTCTTTACATATTACATTATATATTTTTTTCCTAAGAGAGATTCTTTCATCGTTACGTTCGCGCCGTTTGTATTTTACGATGTCGTTCCGCGATGAAGCGTTGTAAAACAAGAAATGGACTGCGGGATTCACGGATAATTTCAAGTTCACCATGAGTCGACTGTTAAAGCATCATTATGTTCCCTACGAACCGCGCCAAAAACGTTGCTTGCTTTCATTGCACGGGGCGCGTTGCGCCCTCGGTATACAAGGAAAGCACCCTCTGAATTACTGCCTCACGATCACCATCGGGATACCTCGTCGGACTTACTCCCCTTTCCCCTAGTCACGGTATCTACGTTTTTTAATCAACTGCGAAGCAAAAACCTCTTCGTCCCTTCTCGCAAACAACGCGTCGAAGCGCATAAATGGTGATGAAGGTGTATAAACTCTGCGCTTTTTTCCCAATCAAAATACATATTGTAACTTCACAAAAGCGTAACATTTTTCATACGTTAAAGTTTAAAGATTATCAGCTCTAGATATTAATGTTGAAATCTTTTTTTTTTACTCAAACAAATAAAAACATAATCCACAGGCTCGATGTATGCATAATGCGAATTTAAACGCAAGATCTAGGTCGAAGAATGAGCATAAATTAAGTTAAAAATAAAATTCTAATCTATATTATCATTCTAACAATATGTGCGAACAATTGTTAGAATTTAACGTCTGAAACGTTCGTGTACAAAAAATAATTGTACACGGACGTTTCAGATTTACTTGTCTTTCTTCAGCGTCAAGTAATAAAGGTAAAACCTCACTAAATGTGTAACATTAAGAATAAAAAATAAGAAATACAAAATAAAGACGTGCAAACGACGTCATAACTTTATAACTTGACACAATTAATAAGATCTAATATTTTGTTAATTTCATGCTGAAGAAAGTCAAGTCTGAAACGTCCGTGTACAATTATTTTTTGTAATATTATTGTTGCAACATTGATATTGATTTTAGAGACACAGTTATCCTCGCTAAAATAAACTTCGGAAGTAAATGATTTTACGAGACACACCGCGTACAAGACGTTCACAAATCCACCTAACGTATTCACGAGCGACTTATCGCGAAGGAGAAAAGGAAAGACCGACCGAAAAAGAAAGGCAGAGAAAGAGAGTAACAATATGATGATGCAGAATCGGACGAAAAAAAAAAGAGGAATGCACAATAGCGCGACGAGACAATTTACGTCCATTAGGAAATGTCGTGTTCTTTTAGCAGAATGAGCGAAAAGCAGGGGAACGCCAGGGAATACGGCTAATACCCCCTCATGCACTCCACTATCCGCGATGTCTGGCAAATGTTATATACGGCGAAACCCCTTTTAAATTCACTGTTGCGTTTCCGCGACATTCCCGGCCAATTGTAAACCTGCATTTTGCATTGACCGTGACCTCGCGGCAACGGAAGCGCTGTGTGTGTGTCTGCGAACTGGATTAAACAGATGGAAGCACAGACGGGTGTTTCGTTCCACGCGCGCGATTCCGATTTTTAATCACGTACAGCATTAATTGCATTTAAAGATCAATAAAATATTCGCATGAATACTCGCGATATGCAATTTACGTGTTAGCCGAAAAGCTGTAACTGCGGATAAATGCGATAAACTTTGAGCTGCCGATCAAAGGATGAACATTATCGCCATGACGTCGACACGTTATATTTCGTTCCTCGATTAAGAGCGACGTTCACGCGAGCGTCGCTCTTTTTCCCTCTGTCGTATTCGCGTATCTCGTTGCGCGTGACAAAGACTTTTTCGTCGGCGACGACGCCGTCATACGTCCGAGCGTTCACCGAACTCGCGTAAAGGATGATCGATTTCAGGACGACTAAGAATTTCCAATATTCCAAGTTATATGGAAAACGATAGATACCCTCTGCGAGCAAAATGATCGAGCACGAGATACTGTCGTTAAATTATCGTCTATTCGATTCGGTTCTTGATACACGCGATCAATTCTTCTCTGAAGACCATTCAAACTTGTGGCGCTCGAGTATATGAGAGCGATGCAAGAACCTCTGTATTATACGAATAATACCGTCGTCCCTTATACGTACCTCAATTCTCGTGGCAGCCAACGTAACAGTCCGCAAAGGAAATATCGACCACTCAGCGATTCAGGAATGCAGAAGCAAAACTCGTATTGTCCATTCTCCGAGATTTATGGGGGAGAGAGAGAGCTGAAGTTGGAAAGAGTTCTGGCGCACGGAGAGATTCGGACTCTTTTTGTTCCGGGATTACAGTGCCGGCGAGCGCTTTTAATTCAACGTCGAGAAAGATCTTGAGGGGCTCGCTCCCCTACATCGCCCGCAATTGTTCTCGCGTCAAAAGTCAAACGCGCGAGACAAGTGGGGAAAATATCGGTCAAACCGCCCGTATCGTAATGCCGCGTCACACGTAAATACGCAATATCACGCTCCTATCACGATGCAAACAACGCGCTCATAAATACTAGCGGGCATTGATAAATATCGGGCGGTCCGATACGCGAGAACGCGCGGGGTGAACTTCGGTGCGCTCGCGAGCGTTTCCCCGCGTTTCGACTTATAAATCCGACGCTCAATGTCGACTGGGAACGACGATGTCTCGCCGAGGCGCCGTGTCACTAAATCATGCCGCTCCTGCGTTTCATGTGCGCAAAAAAAAACCAAAAAAACGAAAAAAGGAAAAATATAAAAAAAAAAAAAACTGTACATGCCGCGCTGCAGCGTGGTTACAAATCGTAAGTGAGAGCCGCAGCGTTCAACCGAAGGTAAACCGTCCGTAAACTGCGAGTTTTAAAATCGGATACCGGGATTTTTCAAAAATTCGTCGTCAACATTTCGCCCGACTTTTGGAATTTTTGCCCCATTGAGCTGTGGCCAATGCCGGGCGACCCTCCCGTGCTTTAACGTTACATTTGGTATTATATTATAATCCTGGCAAATCCGAGTCGGGAGAATAGACCTATCAATATTTTTTGATACACCTCGAACTGTATTACTGTACGATATTATATTATTCCCTCTCGTCTCGACTAGATGTACAATTATAACTACATATTCTGTTATATTAACAGACTAATATAACAGAAAATTCACGTGACGGAATTTCATTTAGCTTAGTATTAAATTCCATTATATCGTTGAGAAATCACTGAGAGAAATTCTGAATTCTCATATTTCCGTCAGCTTTTTCGGCTGCGATTTCATCGCCTCGTAATTTTGAAATTTACAATGGGGGTTTAGTGAGCAGGTATAAAGAAACCGAATGTACCCCGGAGGAATATGACCGATAACATATTTCTTTCAAGAAGCGCCGCTTTGCATGCATGCGGACGCATACAACTTGCACACCGAGAAAAAAAAAATACGATCGTAACCGTATGTTCGAAACTTTATGGGTTTGTGTACCTGTACTTACACGCTACTCTATAAAAGATAAAAGAAACTGTACACATGTTTAAATATACCATTCGTGTCGTCGTAATCAAAAATTTCATAAGTTCATAAAGAGTTTTTATAAGTTATAAAGAATTTAAAAGTGATAACTAAATAATAAAAATATCACACAATATATATTTTCAGAAAATTTGAGGATAAATGTAGTTTTCTGTAAATTAATGTTGAAAAATGGATTAAAATTTAATACTGTAATACTGGAAGATCCGTCTAAATGTTAATAATACATTTTGACAATTCTTGCCATAAAATACATGATTGCACTAATCTGTGTTTTCGTTGCTCTCGGACATCTCATTTCTTGCACATTTTTGCTAACGAAACGTATTAAACTGTCGTAGGGCTTTACTGATGAAATCCCCCCGTTGAAGAATCTATGAGGCATAAAATAATTCTCACTTAACTCGTAGATACATATTTATCGTCATGATACCAAGGGTGGGACGCTGCTCGGAAGCCGCATTCGAACAGGCGAGGACATCGAATTTGCATAATCCCGTATAAATGCGTCTAGAAGAGAGAGAGAGAGAGAGAGAGAGAGAGAGAGACCCTTTAAAAAAATTCTGCTTCCGAATGCAAATTATCGTTCACTTTCTACTGTTTCAGCAAGTTTTCAGGATAACGTCCAATCGAGCATTTCGTTCGAATAAATAGCACATCGTACTTTTAAAATTATTCAACAAAAACTCGTGATAATACACTGAACCCGTCTAATTAGTGTATTAATTAGTCGTGTCTCTCGAGGCCGTCGCGATCCGGGGGACACAACGTTGAATTTCCTTTAACCATCCCTTGAAGGAAGGAAGACGTTGTTCAATTAACAGCCTGTAATAGGAGTCGCATATTCTCCTGGGAGATGGAAATTATCACGATCGACGCGTTCATCTCCAGGTGCAGTTGAGTGCAGCTGCGCGGAATTAATTGCGTTACGGCTCACGAAACTGCCGTGTTTCTTGCCAGATTTTCCTCTAGAAAAATTATGGCGGTATCCACATAATGTAAACTAACACGGTGTAATACAACAGAATAATTCACGAAAAACTTGAATAAAATCTTTTTCTCTCGCAGCATATTTTAAATATTGAAAATGAGAAAACATCATTAAATTTTAACTCTTTGTCGATTTCCATCAGTGTAAATTAACTTTGGTCTCAATTTAATTTTTTCTTTATCTTCTTCTAGTTAAAAGAAAGTTAACCGAAATTAAAGTTAATCTCATTGGTGGAAATGGGCATTAAAGAAATAAAAAAATTATGAGAAAGTATATATGAATTTCAGAGACTTAAATTTGAAATATTTTTAAACAGAAGACAAAAGGAAAAAGAGAGGTATTTCAATTTTCCAAATATTGTATAATAAATTCAGCTGTTTTTTTTCAAATATTTAAAAAAATAAATACAAATATGAATATTTTAATATTGATTATTTTAATGAATACATATTTTTTAATAATTCTCTTTTTCACCACTCTTGTAGAAATATCTCCGAATTTGTGAAGCACCCTATATACGGTATTCGCGAAATAATCATGCAGAATTGATTCGCGTGAAAGCTGCGGAGAACCTCGAGCTTTCTCAGCGCGGCCGCAGATAACGTCGTACCGAGGCAGTCGTAGAAACCAGTTGCGAAGGGATGGAATGGTGCGAAAGGGTACAGGGAGCTCATTACGGCGCGAGTCGACGCGACGCGTGGCTTTTGTATCGTAGGGGCGCATCTTGCTCTCGCCTTTCCATCCCTTTGTTTTCTCCATCTTGTCGCTGAGTACGACGAGAAGAGCTACGGATCGAACGAGAAAGGCAGAAACAGAATACCCGTCTCCTCGTATGAGAAAACGTAAAAAAAAAACCGGCGACTATTGTGCGCTTCGAATATAGAAAGAAAATAGGAAACACCATCCACCGATATCACTCCAAGCGCGGTGACGCTTTTTCCTTCTCGAGTATTTTTAAAGGAAGAACGGACGAAACGCAATCAGTCGCGTAGCGTCGTCTCGCGCACACCGTTTTATTTGCATTATATCTATCGGCGTCTGCATTTCTTATGAAAATTGCAAGGAAATCGGTATCGTATTACGTTATGTTTTATTTTATTGTTGCATCGGCGAGACAACACTAGACAATACAGAATTATTAAAACTTTTCGCGTTTCAAAAACTTTCGTATTTTGCAAATTCGCTTAACCGTTTAACGGGAATAGTCACCCCATGTTTTTGCATAAATGATCACCTGGGGTGATTTTTACACCCCAATTAAAAGTCATTGTTATTAACTACATATTGTATACTATTGATTGTTCTATAATTTATTAATAACTACATATTGTATATGTTTATAACTACATATTGTATACTATTGATTGTTCTATAATTTATTAATATCTAAAGACATTATATAAACAGATTTAATCAATATTTTCTGAAAAAAGTAAGGTGAAACCAAGAAAATATTAAATAAACGGAAGAAACAGCTTATTACGAGAGTATTTTTAAAAATGAAGAAATTTATTAATAAAATTTTCATATTGCGAGTTTTCATTGGGATTATATATTTAAAGATTCATAAAGAATAGTTATTAGAAAAAAAAAACTAAATATGTTACATTTATAGTAGTTTAAACTAAGGCTAAGCCGCTATCATATAAAGTTGTTTATATCCTATTTGTTCATGCAGAATTATTAAAAATATTTTATTTTTATTATTTTGTTTATTAGATAATGTAAATATAAAAATTATATATAAAGTATTTTTTTTTTTAACAAAAATAGACAAACAAGCGTCACGTCATTCAAACTCACATTATTTGAATTTATAATATAACCTCCCACTAATACTTGATTGATTTTACAACGATCACCTGGAGTGTTTTCTACACCCCTAGTTTCAACAGATCGGCAGATAAAAGAATACATGAGTCATAACTTTCTATTATACAAATTAAGTCTCAGAATCGTTGAATGAAAAGTAGGTATGGATTTTGGATCAGTGTAAAAAATTTGCTGTGGCATGAGCTTCATTTTTCCGACGCTGTGGTGCGAAAAACACTCCAGGTGACTATTCTTGGGTTAAATTTCGGCACAAGGATTTTTTTTCTACTTTTCGCGAAAATCGTTTTATATCTCTCTCAGCAATTACTTTTCACAAATTATTTTCATCTCGTACAACAATGTGGTGCTTGTATATCAGGCATGTCCAACTGCAAAATGAATTGCATTAGCCGGTGGAGAAGAGATATCTGATCTCCGACTGCGCGAGGCGCGTCACGAGAAATACGTTGAGCTTGCTTCTCAGACGTCATCAGGGGATAGAGAACCCGGGGGATAATCATTTTTCTCTGAGATGACTGGTGGACGCGGTACATTATCTGAGATCGGCCTGCGGAATACCGTGAGTTAAGTACATCGGGAGAACATGTTTTCCGGACGTTTACGGCCGCTACGTGCAGGAAATAAATTCTCCGCGTCGTTTTCCGTCAGCTCCCCCGGTAGACTTTCGCATGCTCATCGCGAGCTACCCGCATTTAACTGTGAATATTAAAATGTGCCAATCGCTCGTTTCAACGAAACACGCGCGGGCTTTTGCGCTCAGAAATTCTAAATAATATATCGGTAATGTCAGAGTGAATATATCTCGCATCTGCAAAAATGTTACGTTCCAAAACAGGAGAATAAAGCTTTGTAAATTGTGACCGGAAAGCATGCCGTGTGCGTGATCATGCTCGAAAATAGTTTAACATGCCGTTATACAGACGCGTTTAACAAGAAAGTATAAAACATGAGAGTACCCCTGCACGAAAATACTTCGCCGAGCGGAATTATTTAAATAACGAGAGGTCCGTCGCTAAAGCGTCAACGAAGTATCGGAACGTACCGTTTTTACCGTTTATGTAATGTAAATATTAATTACCATCTCGTTGATTACAGTCGAATCAAAGAGCCCACCGTACATGATACCGCGTTCATAACACTATGGAATACAAATCGTTTCAAACGAAATGTAAATAAAATACGCATGGCGCGGTATCCAAGTTGAATTTATTCTCTGTATGATGTGGATTACGATGAACTCCCTCTCTGCAAACATGTTTTGATAAATGCACATAATTATAAACGTATGCGCAGGGATTTCGCGATGTTCCATAATCTAATAAATTGTGGCTTGAGCTGTTAAATAAGAAAGCGCATTAACTTGCGTGAAATTTGATAATCGCATGAAAATCGCAAGATACATTACGTCATACATTTTTAGCGTTTCATATTTTGTTTTAAAAAAAGAGTAAAGTTTTATTCTGCGTAAATATCGTCAATTCTTAGAATTATTAAAAAAATATTAATGATGAAATAAATTTTAATAATACGGATAAAGAATTGAATTAAATAAATAATTATTATAAAACGTGTACTTTCTTCAAGCAATAGGGGAGAGTGGGGTAAATCGGACCGTGTTCCAAATCAGACCTTTTTAATTTAAATGAATACAGCTAAGCAGATTTGCATGAAATTTATAATGTAAAGTTCTTATAAGACCGAACATGTGACAGCAGTTTGACAGTTCTCTGTCATAACATTCACAGAATAGACGCGAATATGTATTTTCTATCATCGTGCGAAAATTTTTTTAAAAAAGAAAATCCTTGTAAATTATTATTTAAAAGATGTTAAAAATTTGAAAGATAATTGATTTAAGATAATTAAAGAATATAGAATCAAAAATATCAAGCGTTTTATAATTACTTTTGTAGTTTATTGTAAAATTTGTTCCAAAGTTTAAAAGAACCCATGTCCAAATCGGATCTACATATACTCGTGTATGCCATAAGAGGAAACTTTTTCACGATTTATGTTTGTGTTTTTTTTGGCTTTTTAGTGAAAAATGGGCCGCACTTATAAACGAAAAACAGACACAATAGACATACAAGTGCTTCAGCTTGCTCGATTTAAAAAATGGAAAATCCTTAAGCCGACCAGATTTGGTCGAAGGAACATTAAATCAGTAAAATATCATGAGTCATCAGACT
>QKQZ01002829.1:0-36172 GCA_003595255.1 Solenopsis fugax | reverse complement strand
ATGAGATCACTCCTCCGCCACCACCACCGCCGCCGCCGCCGCCGGAAGCCGCCATGGCTACAGCGGTGTCCGGATGGAGGAAGTTACGCCGCTGCTCCATTCGTTCGGCATGTTGCGCCAGGCAGCGGGTCAACTCCTCAGGCAACATCTCCAGCTGGCCCTGCAGCGAGGTCAGCTTCTCTTCTAGGCCGACCAGACGGTCTTCCAGACCCACCAGACGCTCCTCCACCGAGTCCTGCCGCGTGCTCATGTCCGAGACGATCTCGTAGACGGTGTTTTGCGTCTGTCGACAAGGACCAGATAATACATTAAAGATATTGATATATTTATTTGCTCTCAATGACGAAAAAAATTGAAGAAAATATAGAAAATATTGCGTTCTAGAATAAACCACTTATTTTACGCAAAATTATGAAAAACTTAATTTCCCTTTAAATGAACACGGTGAATGAATAATAGAAATATTATTGGTTGTATAGAATTAAATTTCTTTGCCACAGAGAAATGGTATAATTGACAAAATCCTCATTTAGAAGAGAAATGTTCTATCTAAGCAGCCACAAGAGCTTTGAAATGTAATCTCCTTTAATCTCTTTCGTATACTGCAATATTCCATCGAGCTTTGCGAACGGGTGGTTTCCCTCATTAGCGCTATGCCTCACCTTGGCCATGTCCGTTATAGTGTTGGCGTTGTCCATCAATTTACGCTGATCCATTTTCACCTTTCTGAGTCTGAAATTTCGAGGTAGTTGCGAGACAGAGCGTGATTACGTGCTGGCCTAACTAACGGTGATCTAACAGCGGGGAGCCCGGAGTGGTATCGACTTACGCGTATATGGCCAACAGGAATTTCCGCTGATGGGCCCGCACGCGTCCGGGATTGACGCGCTTCACTAGGCGGGTGTGCTTATAAATCAGCCACGTTTCCCGCAACACGTTCGCCGCGGCGTTCTTCAACTGCAACAGAGTGGACAGCGTTTGTCACTCAAGACCCTTCAGTACTAAACCCTTCGTCGATATTTTAACGGTCTCTGGGATCATATCAATATTTTATCAGAAATATATCCCTGTCATTCTTAAGGCTTTAAAAAGTTTTTCAAGGTTTCTACCCTAGACGATGAAGAGATCATTTATTACGTCCTCAGGGTTAGATAATTTTATTTATAGGAATACCGGTTGTAGGATGTACATGATGTACTTTTGCAATTCGCGTACACGCGCTCGCGCGCGTGAGACAGAATTATTCAAACTATATTCGCTAAGTAAACATTATGCTATAGCATTAATTGCACAGCTCGTTAACTATGATATTCAATGTCACGGACAATTATCCCTTTCAACATCTTCGGGGGATAGTATCGAGGAATAATTAATGCCCCGTTGGAAATACACATTTCAAGTTGCACGCTTGTATTTTTGCCTGCGTACGAGTGTCAATTATAAAGAAAATTGTATGACCACGTTTTTTACTCATGCCACGGTAAGTACTATTGGGGGAAAAAACATCTGCGCCCGTTACGCAAATCTTATATGACCGAGGGAGAAAAAACTGTGTTTTGAGAGGACTGACGTTTGTTTTGTTGCCGCGCTGATGGGATCAGATCGATTCCGCTTATGCAACGACGTGAAAAAAAGCGATATGCGTCCGAGGGTTAAAACGGCGTAAAAAGACTCGTCGATACGGTCACGTGTATAGCTTTACGTTACCACTCCTTGATATTTGCAAGGTTTATAAATAAACGCTGGCTAATAATTATTTCAGTAGCCGTATAGTTGAAGGCTTCGATCCGGAGGTGGAGAGAAGCGGCCGTACTTATGCAACCACACACTCACGTTGCGCGGAACGTTCGATCCGTCTGAATCCTAAACAAATAGAATATTTCTAGCTCCGTTTAATTAAATTGGTGTCCCGGAATAGTATGAAAAAAAAATATTCTCAGACGTGTCATCGTTATTTTGGAAGCACGGGATGCGATGTAATCACGAAATATTTTTCAATAAAGTCCACCCGCACGTGTCTTCGCATACGGAAGGGTCATGGATCACCGCATTAACTCCTCACTTCTGACATCGGCCGATCGATTGTGTCACGATATGCGGAACTTGCACAACGGATTGTCAAGTTTTCCCTTCGTACAAAATCTGGCGATAGTCGGAAAATCATCCGTTTTACCGACTCCTACACTTTTCGTTAAATTCTAAACAGTTTCCTGAATTTTCCGAGCCTATACGAAGAGATTTGCGAGCTCGTCGACGTTGTTTCTGTTCTTATAATTGGATTGTCATTATGGCGCGTAATTTCCAAATCTCGTGTCCCCAAAACATTCGAAACTACTCCAAGTTTTTGCATTACGAACTTCTAATATTCTCCGTTCAAAAGTCCCAACTGCAGGCGGCCGACTTTTCAACTTGTAATTTAGGTTCAATGAAACGCGTCGGTGAATTATAGCGTCCATTATTGTTATAAAGTGTTCCAGAAACGGCGAAATTTTCTGTCGCGATATCGGAAAGCGTTCGCGAGTTCCTGCTACAAGCAGGCGTTTTATTATCGTTCCCCGCGACTCACTTCAAAAGTCGCATTTTTATTTATTTAGAAGTTTGTTGAGATTAAATCGATCGACGTCGCGTTCCTTTCGAGGGATGACGAAGGCTAAAATGACAATGACACATTAGCCAACTTCCCGAGTGTCGATCTATTTACCTGGACAGACGATAAGACGATAAGTGAAGAAGTACTCTTCACTTCGACACGCGCTTTGTCTTATTTGTCTGTACAGAGGAACAGTGAAAACTGTTTAAGCACTTAAGTTGTCGAATTTAAACTCGAATCTTTACGGATGCTTACACTTCCATAAGTTTCTAAACGTACATTACACGATTCTTAAGATGCATTTTTATATACTGATAAGAGAAAGAAAGTTGTTAACCTAACTAAATTTTTTATCTTCTCCAATTAAATTTCTTCAGTTCAAGTTTCAGTTTTATATATTTGAATTAAATATAAATACTTTTAATATTAAAATATTTAAATGTAATGTAAGTCTAATATTTAAATATCTTTAAATTAAATGAATGAAGAAATTTAGTCAAGTTGAAAAATCTAATGAAGTTAATACATTTTTTTTTAGTTTATATGTCAGTTTCGCAATGTTTTTTCCTCTGGGGTTTAAATATTGAGATTTTTGAGATTCTACGAGAATTTTAGATTCCTGGATTCCTGCGTCGCGTTCTCATGGATTCTCGGAATTTTCGCTCGTCTTTTTCTCGAATTCTGTGACATCCGCCGTCGTGACTCTTAATACCGTGACACACGCCCTCGGTACCGCGACATCAAAATTAAGAATTCAGATTGGCAACGGAGGGAAGTCCGTTCTGCCTAAAGGTCAAAGCGACTTCATGCAGTCCGCTTATTTCCGAGGCAACCTTACTCGCAGTGGGATACTTTCTTATTACGTGGCTCAGCCGGAAAATTACGTCGCACTATATATATACATGGAGAATGATATCCATCATGCTCTCATTACGTGCTTAATTCACTTTCCTGATTCTTGTGTCGGCGAGTGTAATTTCGAAACCGCCCTTGCAATTACTTGCCGTTGTTCTCTTTGTTTAAGAAATTCTATATCTCTAGTTGAAAGCTAAGCATTATCTCCATCATTATTAGAGAATTTTTACCATAAATATCGAGGCAGTAACGTAAAACCATTAAAAATTCTGTAATTTAGATTGAAATAATCGTAAATTGAGAATTTTTCGAATTCAGTTAATATATCTGTTACTTACAGACTCATCGATTTTTATCCCTTCTTTTATTTTATATCGTTTTGTAATCCAAGAACAATGACCAAGATAATTTCGTACACAACTTTTTCCTTTATAACTACTTATCATCTTACTTTAGAAACTTATTATTTGCTATACATATTATTAAAAGTTACCCTCCTTTATTCAGAAACTTGTGAAGATAAATAGCACGGCAAGAACATCGCATAGTTAATTGTTACAATGCAGAGAAGTAATATGGATACTTGTAAAATTTTCAGCTTAATCTTCATCTTCTGCGTTGTTTAAGTAAGAATACTTACAATTAAACAAAAAAAAAAGTTAGTTTATCCCACCACAGTTCACATAAAAATTATTTTTAATCTTCTATATTTCAAATTACTTTTCTTAATTAAATTTGCTTAGCAATGATCGGAGTACTGTATCATTGTTATAATATTATTATTTTACTTTACGAAAAGAGTTTCGCAAAACTTGCAGATTGAAAACTGAAAACACATTTTTCCAAAGCTATTTTTATGCTATATTTTATGAGCCGAATGAATGTTTAAACAAAAAGTTTCAAACGCAAAGGAATATAGTTCAGCAGGCATATCTCTTCATGATATCGATCGATATAAAAGTGGAACGTATTATTATAAACCATTATAGATTAGTATAGACTAATATAAGACTATAGTATAGACTAGTACTCTCGATATGGATTCCAGCTACCTTTTTTTGTTCGATTCGATTACCGATCGACTAATCTTTTGCAATTTTCCAGCATACATTTTACAATCAATTTTAGATTAGAATACGTATTTCTGTTGCATTATACGGAGCCTGCTATACCTCTTATTACTTTACTTTACAGTCTGTTAATAGATGGGAATATTGTTGCGAAAGCGTTTTGCCGTGGCAGCGTAATGCTCCCTTTCCTCCGTATTACGAGGCCACAAGGCTGCTGTTAACACAAAGGTCTGACAATGCTAGGGTGGAAACACCACGGATGTGGGCAACAGCCTTACCCTTTTCGTTAATTGTGTGTCCATCATGAAGTTGTGCACGTGCTTCTCCGCCCGCGTAAGCTCGAGCTTCCTGGAGACGACTGCCACCAGTAAAGCGGTGCACCCGGCGCCCTGAAATTTCAGGAAAATGCGATCTCTCGTGAGCTTCTTAAAGTGAAATTTTTAGGTCTCCGAAACTTCCGCTCTCCGCGCGCACTTCCCGGGAATCCTACGTACGTCTTCCGAGAGGATCTTTTTCCAATCCTCGTCGATCCGTCAAACTAGCCTTAAGTCGAATGTAATGAAAAGAATCGTTTTTTATTCAGGATACATTCCTCTAGCAGCGCGACAACTTCTCACGGTCCTTTGTAGATTCTCTGATATCTTCGGAAAGTCTTCTCTTCGATTTCGAGAGAGCAAGACGTAATCGAATTTGGGAAGCCAGATCGAAAAACATGGTGAGTAAACAAATACGTACTCTTTAAAATGGAATCAGTATATTATCACTGAAAAAGTCACTGTAGATCAGGAAGTGTAGCTATAAATTAGTAAGAACTCACACTGAGAGAAAAAATTATGTGATTCGAGTAAATATGCTATTAGTACTATTCAAATAACTTATTTACATCACACAAGTAAATGTTACTTCTTTGAAGTAAATATTACTGGTCTGATTTAAAATAGTTATTTGAATAATACTAATAACATATTTATATTTCACGAAATTTGTTTCTTTTACTGTACTAAAAGAATTAATAATATCAGTGAGATATAAAATATAAAAGTGCAAAGTGTGAGTATACTGGAGATAAGTGAAATATTCATTGATTCTCAGTGAAATTCTTTTACTATTTTAATGAGTGATATTCTGACTTACTGATTCAACTTAAGAGAGTACATTCATTGTCCATACAGCACAGAAGTTTGTTGCAATGTTGCAACACTGCATATTGCAGTGCAATGTTACAGAGACATTGTAAAGATTTTTTTGCAGATAACTTTAGCAATGTTGCAGCAACGTTTCAAAAATATTTTGAAAAGTATCCAATGCTTCACCTACGAGCAGTGCCGCTATCAGATGGATGCGACGGAGTTTTACTTCTCATAATTACGAAACAACATAGAGTAAAAGATGCATCGTTATGAGATATTTGACTTATCTACATTTTAATGAAATAAATACTTGAAGAGGTGAGTCACTCAAAATTTAGTTAAAAGACGAAAATAAATGAGATGTATTTATAACAGTAAAATTCTTCATTTTTTTGTATAAAAATTAATTTAGGGACAAAAATGAGATTCCTGGATGCTACATACGGCAAAATGTGTAATGGCGCTTGAAATATTATCAGAAACAGCAAAACATATTGGCCTATATTCAAAAAGCGTTTCTAAAGATGTTAGCGCGCTTCTTCGTTATTCCCTTTATTGTTCATTAGACTTACAACAAAGATGAAACGACAAAAAAGCACGCTAATACCTTTATAAATGCATTTTGATACGAGCTATTATATTGTAATATTGCTGCAACATTGTACTGTATATTTCTATAAGCGAAAGTTTTACCATTGCTACAATGTTGCAATTTTGAGACGAAATATTTTTGCAATATTGCTGCAATCTTTCTGTGCTGTATGAATGGATTAAAAATTGTGATCGCTGCTAAAAAAAAAAGAATTTTCGAAAATATCTGAAGCCTTCAAAAGGCTATAACACTCTCCTTGCAAACTGTAAAATGGAAATGAGAGAAAGAACGTCTCAGTCATTAATTAACCATGATCGATATATTGATTAACATTTAATTCAATTAGTAACCCAGTAAACATAAGGTTAGTTATATAACTGTTAGTTATTATTTTTCACTCAATAATATAATTGTTATATAACATACTCGTTATCTAACAATTACATTGTTGAGTGAGAAATTATAACCAATAATTATACAACTGTAACTTGACGTTTAATGGGTATTAAGTAAGTAAACAAGAAAATGGAATTTAAAATAATATGAAACAATTTTCATCATATGTATATCGATGATTTATTTACAAAACGTCATAAATTTGAAATTTTTGAAATCGAGTTTTTAGTATTGTATTCAATACTGGTCTCTTGGGTTTTTTTTTAATGATGTTAAGAGGATGCTAAAGTCGCGCGAATTACCAACATTTATATCATCTGAATATCTTCGAATTGAATTTTAGAAATACAAAAGCTTTCTCTAGAATTGAAATACGTGTAAAAAATACATCACAATGATACATTTTACAAGAAAATCGAACAGAAAGTTAAAGAATCGTTAAAAATTTACTCGTACAGCTGTCACCTGGGATTAACTTTACCTTAATACAGAAGTTATGTAGCTCGCACGTATAAAATGAGACTGTCGCAGATCTTGGAAAACAGGCACAAACAACACTAACCGTGTAAAATTACGACTGAACGCCTAACAAAAAAGATATTCTGATGAGTCTTTACTGCATGTAGATGGCGCTAAAATCGAAGAACAAGGACAAATGATATATTCATGAGTGCGTTGGACGAAGAGCTCTAGCCTACTCGCCTGGTCTTAGCGCTATTATCCTTCGCCCCGCGCGCGACCGTATGCCGCTTGACTCTCGTTTGAAGAAAGAATCTGTAATACTGACGTCGAGGAAGTTCAGCCTTAGGTTTAGCATCCCCTTAAGACAATCGTGGAGCGCTTCAGCAGCGATTATAATAAATGTAATATAATGTACTGTAATGTTATTAAAAAACAGTTTATTGTTATTCCTTCTGTAAAAAATTACCGACGTTTTGCAAGTAGACCGATATACATAGTTATATTATTAATTTAGTTGATTTTTTCTAAAATCTGTCTCATTCATTGCTAGTCTGTCTATTTCGTTGCAAGGAGAGGACGTCGCTGGATGAAATTGCTTTTCATTCGCCATTGGAAATTAATAGCCAAAACTCCAAGTGGAGAATAATTTCGCACAGTTTACGAGACGCATCAACAGCATCGAAGTGTACATGAGAGAAAAAGAGAGGGGAGCGGCATATATGTGTGCATGTGTGTGTGCGCGCGCGCGTGTGTGTGTGTGTGCGTTTGCGCGTGTGTGTGTGCGTTTGCGTGTGTGCGTGTGCGTGTGCGTGTGCGTGTGCGTGCGCGTGTGCGTGTGCGTGTGCGTGTGCGTGTGCGTGTGCGTGTGCGCGTGCGCGAGTGCACGTGTGCGTGTGTGCGTGTGCGTGTGTGTGTGTTTGTGTAAAAGAGGAAGTCTCGTAAAGGCAGGGGAGATGGATTTTGGAGTATATTGTAAACTGTGATCGCCACTGGGCTTCCGGAAACAATCGTTGTACTCAGAAAGCGGAAGTTTACGAGGAATTAGCTCATACCGCTAGAACCAGCCGCGCCGGTCGTAGCTCAGCGATAGCTGCGAGTGCTAACCGGATCAACGCGGGGAGCGCGGGTGATGGTGGACAACACGGGATCTCGGAAAGGAAGGATAGGTGCGATAACAATAAGGAACGGCACAGGCGTTCCCCGAGGGAACGACCGGACCTGGCGTTTATTGCGTCCCCGCGTTGCCTTTAATTACAGGCGGTTATATCGTACGACCGTAAACCGAAAGCGCCGAAACGACGTGGTGGCGCACAAATCACGGGCGAGAGCGATCTCTGCGACGGCACACTGGCGAGATCGATCGATCGTCCCGCTCGCGACGCTCATTACGCCTGTCCGGCTGTAATGAAGCTCAGCGCTTAACGCGCGAGTTACATACATCGGGTTACACATGCCTGCGGAGTCGCGCGTCTCAACTCGGTTGCGGTCGCGTATATTGTGCCCCGTAGTTTGCGGTAACTACAGTAAGGATTAACGACCGGCGTGATCGGTGTGATACGAGGCGCGTAATGCGACATTTGTAATCGTCGGCGCTCTAGTTAAAAGGATTTTGATAAAGACGATCGCGCATTCCAAAAGTTCTAAATATTTTCTTCGTATCATTATCGTTTAAAAACGCAATTTTAATTAAAATAAATATGTATCTACAGTTATAATTGAAGATTTTCCTACAAAAACCAACAAGTACATTATTTTTAAACTTTAATGATGTTAAATCAGTCTTCTCATGTAGCGAACTTTTTCAGAGATATTTCAACTGAAAAAAATGAAACATTTCATAAAGATTGCGAAATATGTCTCCAACATTTCTGAGACATCTTTGAGATAGTAAAATGTCCGCGATTCTTGCACTGGAAATCGTGCAAAAAAATTGCTGAAAGGTTATTGGAAAAATCTGAAATCTTTCTGAAATATTATTAAAAAATTGTTGAAATCATTAAAAGTTCCTTCAGAACTATTGCTGATCGTAATCCTCTAATTAAAATAAATTTAAATATTATTTCTAGTGTATATACTTTAAAATTAAAGTACTTCAAAAGTAATGTCTAAATTTATTATATTCAGAGGATTATAAATATTAAAAACTTAGAATAAAAATCATATATAATTAGCGTTTTTATTCTATGTTTTTATTTATTATTTGTAATCTGATTAAAATAATAAATGTAAACGATTTCTGAAATATTTAATAAGGAATGCATAATATCTATAAGATAATATTATATGTATTTTATTTGCGTAATATTCTTGACTTTTACTATAATACATAAACTTAGCATGCGGACTTAGAAAATTTTCGCTCGTCCAGTCAGCGAAAGCAACGAAGCAAATTATCTGGTTGAATATGTTAACATACCCAAGCAAAAAATTTTAAAAAGCTTAATTTGAAAATTAAAAAATTTAGGTACTGTATGTAATAGGTTTTAGAAACATTTCTGTTACAACATTTCATAACACTAGATTTTAGAAGCATTTCTGTTGCAAAATTTCATAATATTTTTGCAGAATCCTTTTAGAAGTGTTGCACATCCAATGTGAAAAGTTGAAACCTTTCTGAAAACTTTTTTCAACAATCGATGCTGTATGAGTTTATCAGTAGCATCATATCGAAAACAATTTTGTTCCAAAGAGAATCAAATGAAAAAATTTAAAATTTTGACAAGAAACAAACAAATCAAAAGATTTTTATTATGTTATTAATGTTTTGGTTGTTCAATACGAATTCGGTTTCCAAATTGCTCCATCACGACACAATTTTGAAATATTTGCAGTTAAAGTTGTAAAGAAGAGCTATTATCACATATTTTGCCATATTATAACTATAACGTGACGTTATTACAATCAAATTTAAATGTGTTGTAAGGAGTTTCAGCTTTCAAAAGGAATTTTTGTTGGTCATGATTAATAAGATTTGGTTATACTGTTAGAAATTTCTTAATGAATTTTAAATAACATGTAACGGAAATTTGTTGGTTAAGCAGATAATTGATAAGTAATGAATAATATAACTGAAAACTAAGTTACAGTAGCGTTAAATGTAATGAACGTATTCATTAAATTTGATGAACATGGTATTATAAAATTTATTTACGCGTTAATAAAATCTGAGAACCGTGTAACTGAAAAGTAATGAGTGATGTAAATAAAATTAACATATATATATATGCATATACTTATATATTCATTAACATATACATTAATAGTTATTTTAATTACGATTAATTAAAATGTTATTCATATCCGTAAATGAAAAGTACATTAAATTTTAATACACATAATTTTTAAATTATTATAAACTTAAATATTATTAATATGTACATTAATAGTCTTTTTAATTGCAGAGAATTTAAATTTTATTCACCAGTTCATATATTAAAAGTTAATGAAATTTACAAATATTTCTAACAGTATAAATATGGGATCTATTGTAAAAAAGTGAATTAAATCATTAATGATTTACTAAACAACTTTCTTTGAACTTAAGTTAAAACATTTTTTAGATCACTAAAGACAAATTCGATATCAAAATTAACTAATTAAAAATGGATTTAATATTGTAAATATAAAGTACGTAAAAATATCTTTCTTTTTGCAACTAACTGCAAACTTCTCAAAATCGTGATGTAATGGAACAATTTGGAAATCAAGTTCATGTTCAAAAAAATACAGAAAATGATTAATCTCGTTCTAGTGTAATATTTTATTAAAACAATTAATCGAATAAGGATTCTAAAATATTGAAAATTAAATAAAATAACCATATAAAGACATATGAGAATTACGCGCGATTAATAGAACACAATATATATTTTTGTATTGAATTATGTTATATGTCCCGATAAAAATTACTATTATATTTATAAAAAGAGAAATATAGAAGGCTTTTTGTTAAGAGCTATTAGTAAAATTCTGTAAAAAAAAAAGTGCAAATAATTACGAGTATTTCTTTATACTTTCAATAATATTTCTTTCTTCACCTTTATCATTATTAATATTATAAAAAAAGTAAATGTAAAATATTATGATATAATAGGTACGTAAATATAAAATTCTCGCAAGAAACAAACACCAAAGATTTTTAATTTCTTTTTTTAAATGCATCCTCACAGAATAATAATCAAGAGCTATAAGATTGTTTTACACTTATAGTATGTCTAAAAAAATATTTATACAATGAGGTGAAGATGAAAAGTTTTCCTGAAAATTTACCTATTTGGACTTGTTTGGTTTTTTGTAGGAAACTCTTCAATTATTTTTGAGACCAATCCGATGTTATGTCTCTCTCGCGATAATATTGTGCACGCTTGGCGGCAGACGTTATCGCGTTTCTATCTAGGATCGACGTCGCGGGGATGTTGGATGCTCGAGAAGAATTCGCGAGAACGGTAAGAATCTCCGCGACTTCGTGCTAGTTTATGCTCTACCCTTACCATCATTCCGGTGGAGACGGCTATACCTCGACCGCAGTATGTGTTGGGCACGATGTCGCCGAAACCGACGCTCAGGAACGTGATGGCAATGAGCCACATGGCGTTGAGGAGATTTGCATGTTCCTCATCGTGGAACCTGTGGTGGGCAAAATGACAGGCGCATTACTTTAATGACGAAGGCGCGCGCGAAGATGAACGTGATATCTTACGCTCCTAAATCCTTAAATTCCCCTGTGCCCAAGATGCTCCGAGTTGAGAATGTTTCGGGCTTTAAGATACTCAAGGAATTTCAAGGCTTTAGATCTCTAAAAGGATTGAAAGAGTTGTTGGTATTACGTTCAGGAACGAGTAATCTCTTCTTTTCGAACTTTCCTTCAGTCTGAACGTATCGAGTGTAATGAGATTTAGAGCACCGTGTAACGATTCCTTTCATGCGCTACGTAAGACGGTGAACTTAATTGATATTAAGCTATAATTAATATTAAGCTATGGGAAGAAGCTATTTCAGGGTATCTATTTTAATGTCCTTGACGTGGGGCATTACCTTCTCGGATAACCGAATTCCACGGTTCCTCTTTTTATTGGCGGCTCGATACGTCCGTTTTGCCGTAACTGGCGTTTAATCTTGGGCGAAGAACGCTGGGGTGGCTACGGGCGAGTAATGCAGGATGAAAGATAACATTATGCCCCCCGCGAGATTCATTATCGCGCGCAAAGAGGATTGGGGGCAACAATACGGGCGATGTGCCCGGTTGTAAGCCACGTCGTAAAGCGGCTTTAACGGCCTCGTTACACGACCGATGTTACACGGTTTCGCCGTCGTGCGGATGGCGAAACCATCTTTTTTAGGATCCATCAAGGGTTCCGGGCCCTCGATATCTACGTGTCGACCCAGTCTCCGTTGATTACCGGGCGACAAAATCGTAATCGTGGAAAATCACAAGACGATATACATCAGGAATCACACGTGTCACCTAATATTTGGTTTCGTTTCCTCTCCCTTCCGATGTGGCAGGAAATGCAAGAGTAGGGGGCGGTCCAAGTGAATTTAACAAGTCTTTAAATGACGGCGATAACATTTTACTAGCGTAACGGAGAATCAACGATAAAAAGGGAAATCTTTTCGATGAGATTAACCTGTGTAACGAACGTGACTCCCCTTGTATTCTCCCACTCCTATTTCCAGCCGATAAAATTGATGACTCGCGCTTGACGTAACGAACGGTCCACTCCATAGAAGCCCCATGAAACGGATTATTCTCGCAGCAACGCTGATTGCATGACTGATTGTCGGCCGCGTACCGTGAAAATCGCGTTATTATCGTGGAAACTCGCGTCGCCACGTGCGGACGTACACTGAATAAAATATCATTCGTATTTCGCGACAATTTCCGGTTCTACAATCCGAGCGTAAAACTGACCCCGGAACCCGCGCGGTGTTTACGCTGATGCGAGAGCAAAATTATCAAATTGATTTTTTAATTTTGAATGCAGATGCAAATATGCGGCCGCAAACTCAATAATTTTGAATCGCGCGTGTTAGTCGAATAATACGACGTTATATCGCGCGTCGTTATCGTGTATGACGATTTATTTTGCAAAGTGAATTTGGGAATGTTTATTTTCGGACAAATATATTTTACACAGCTTACGGTAAAATTGACGGCGCGGCGGAAACTGATAGTGATGATTCATCAAGTATTTACTTTTACGTACTATATTTGTGCGCAGAAACTCGTGACAAAACTTTATTAAGTATCTCAGCAATGACAAAATGGAAAATTGAAGTTGATTAAATTGATATACAATTGTTACTATAGCATTTTATATAGTGTATGATAAAATTGTATGATAAAATGTACGATAAAATGATAAAATTGTCAGGAATTGAAACTGATAATGATGTTGTGCTACGATATAATTTATAATTTGTAAATGAAAAAATTTTCTTTTAGAATTTCTCCTCAAAGTTATGATGGTTGTGGTATTTTAAAGAATTTTGTGTGCAGATTTCCTCTGATTTATTAATATCTATCATAATAAAATATAAAATAGTTTAGTTAAATTTTATTAAAATTTTTTTCAAAGGTCGATAGTTAAAATGGATTTTGATTTCTATCAAAAAAGTATCATGTAAGTTATTTACAAAATTTTACGTTTTATGAATTGCTTCATACGACGGTATTTTCATTTACCTAGACCCATGGGAAAGTGGCCAAGATTCGCCTTAAAAGAGTCAAAATAAGTCACTTTTAATAGTAATTCGGACAATGTTTATTTACTTGTATTATAGTGCAGAAATAATTAACTTTCCAATTTTAGATGTTAATCAATTTCAACATTATATGTGATACATATCATCTGAAAAATGCTATTATGCTGATCATATAAAGCGGAATGGAGATTTTAAATTTGAAGTTAGTCACGAGATAGTTTATTTTGATTTAAGAAAATATTGTACCAATTTAGATTCTAATGTTCTCTTACGAAAACACAAATACATTTCGTCATTCTAGATCAATTAAATATTTTGTTTGTGTACTTATAGATACAAATGCTCCTAGCCTTTCAGCTATATATAATAGCTTGTAGCTCATGAAATTATAGTTAGTATTCATGCAGTAGGCTGTTGCTCATCGTGTAATAGGTTGGCTGTAGCCATGGTTATATTACATGGTTTATTTGCTCGATATGTGGATTCAATACTTGTTCCTGATGAATATTTAAATAATATATTTCATGTCGAAGCCTCGACAGAGAAGAGAGATTCTGCTGACAACGAATGAATTTATAAAATACTACACGATATAATATGAAAAGTACATATAGAGTGTAAAAGGGCTTCAGGCGAAAATCTATGTTAAAAAACCTCACGCACCTCTAGGTAGAATATTTGTGGTGTAGAAGTCCACAGTTTTAACATTCTTAACGGCATAATGTATGCAGATGTATGCACATCCAATAAGATTCTTAAGATTCTTTGAATAAAAAATTATCATTTATAATTTTTATACTATATTAATTTTACCGTATTAGATTTATAGCTTTTCTAAAGTATTTTATTTTCAAGAATGTTTAATTTTTTGGCATTAATTTAAAAAAAAATGATAAAACTATACTCTAACAGAAACAATCAAATAACCGAGGCAAAATCATCCCTACTATTAAAGTGACTTATTTCGATATTTCGATCTTTTTTAAGATAAATTTTGATCACTTTTTTTCTGGTTTAGGTGGATAAAACTGTTACTACCGGATTCAGCAAAAACCGCAAGATTACATGTATAACTTATGTTTCACTTTTTAGGCAAAATACGACTCATTTGGCCATCGGCCTTTAGTAAAGTTATAGTAAAATTTTTCGAAATAACATGTTGTCTCACGAGTATCATGATTTCGAAAGTGAATTCTCTTTGTGTAGAATTGTAATTCATAATATGCAAACATTTGGTAAATCATCAAAATGCCGGTAAAACAGACATTTCAAAAGGTAATGTTTATTTTATTACTTATTGAAAAACTCTGCTATTGACAAACTTTTATATCGATATTCCACGTGCGTGCTGTATTTACATAATAAAATTAAAAATAACAAAATTATCAGAATAAACATTGAATGAAAATTGAAATTTCTTCCGTAAACACCGTTTCATTTGCTAAACAGAATTTTCCGCGAGGCGTCGCGATACATCGGGGTATTCGCGTATTCATCAAGCGTACGTCGGAAATGTGTCGGAAAGCCGAATGTTCCTAGCATTATCGGTCGTATTATCATAATCGACTATCGGGTGAAGGTGAAGCGCGATAAATCAAATACGAGAGCCGTTTTCAACGATCGCTCTATGGGCAACAATGAAACAGCCGGCCGCCATTGCCGCGGTTTAAAATCGCTTCATTCTGCATCGAGGACTCTCGCAGGGTGCTGCTGTGCTGGAGCAAGCCGGTAACATGTCGGCACACATTTCTCCGAGTGATAAATATTTCAGTTAAGGATGTGGGAGGGAAACCTCCCACCGTCCATTAAGAAGAACCGAGTAGATTTCAGAAGACGGCGGATAAGAAGGATCCTTTTCCTCCTTTCGAGCTACCTGGCCGTAGCTAGGGATACTTGGCTTGATATCGCCCGGGCGAAGATTGATTATTCCTGAAATCGGCGCGACTATTTACGGAAAGAATTTAATTATCAGTCGATCTCTCCGGGATCCGCGATCACCAGCCGGCGACCTCAATCGGGGATTCCGCTCCGCTAGCGGAAGGACGCGCACCGAGATTTATTATTACGGCACGGTAGCGCGACGGATGGACGCGCCATTAGGTCGTAGATCAATCATCGCACGCAAATGAGTCGCGTCCATTGAGCTGTGTATGATATCCAAATGTGCGTGTCATTACTCTTCCTCCTTTCCACATAATGGATCGTGCGAATGAAGCGGGAACAACTGCTGCCGCTGCTAGAACAACAGCTTCACTTATTGCATCGCGTAATGAGCGAAAGAAGAGATTATATGAAGAAGATCGTTCATAGACACCGAAGAGCAAACTAAGAAAAATAACAATCGTGTTTTTGACAGTGTCGTCAGCTGGAAAGCTGTTGAACGTGGGGGATTAAAGGATTTTGATTCATTGAGTTTTGATAGTGGAAGTAGATGACGTATTCATTACCCTAGGATTAATGTAATCCAAGATTCTGTTAACGCTGAAGATCAAAAGCGTGGAGCGGACGTGGGTTCCTCGTGCGTGACTTCTCATCTTTTATGCACAAAACGGGGTCGGAAGGTCGAGCTCTCTTACCTCTCGCACTGTCGCAATGTCCACGAGGCGATGATCCACAGGGAGACCATGAAGACCAGCAATACCGTGCCCGGGCAGATGGTCATCAGGGTCTTGAGGACGAACCTGGTGTTGAAGTTGATGCGATTCAAGGCCCCTATGCTTCGCGACGACGCGTCCGTGAAGAGCTTTGAGTGCAGCAGCATCACCCGGCAGATGAGGTAGAGCCTGAGGAACATCGGCAGCGAGAGGGTGACGTCGTACGGCACCCACTTGGAGCCGATGTCGCCGTTCTTGTTCGCCAGCTTGGTCGTCCACAGGAAGTAGTACTCGCCTGGGATCGGGTGGATCGCGCAGATCAACAGCTCCACAGAGATCTGCGCGATCCGCTGCCAGGTCATCGCGATCCGCCAGTCGTCCGCGCAGTTATCGATCATGAACAACTGTCGCCCAACAAGAAAAAAGTGAAGATAACAAGAGATAACGCTCTCGCGAACGGAATGTGTCAGCTTAATATCTAAAGGTACCGATCAAAGTGTACTTAAATCACAGGATTACTTTTTTCCCCGATACTTGAGATTTTCTAATCAGTAGATTTACATAATATAAAAACTTGATTAAATTTTGAAAGTAAGTTTATGATTAATATATAGGCAGGGTTGGAAAGTTACTTTGTAGAAGTAATTAGTTACAACTATAGTTTTTCTTTCTCAAAACAGTAATTAATTACAAAAGTTATTAACTCTGAAAAATAACACATTAATAATTACTCAAAAAGTAACGAGTCATTACGTTTCAGTTACTTTTCTGTTAATTTTTTATGTTTACTCAGTGCTATTTTAAATACAAAAATCCTGCATTTTTAACATGGCTAATTATTTACTTATTGTACACTTATGATACAATGTTATAAAACACTCGGTTATACACTGCATTATTTTGTATGTAACGAATCACAATTATCTTAAGAATATGAAAATAAAATATATTTCATATATATTAACTAAATTAATATTTATACTTGGAATATATTACCAAAATTATGGGGCCAATATTTTTCAATTAAAAAGTTCACTACGTTTAAACTTTATAAAATACAATATAAAATTATTGTAAACCAATTGTTCAAAGTTTATTTTAAAGAGCAAAGTTTCAATTTTAACCCTGCTGATCTGTTTAGGTCTATTTGACTCAAAATAATTTTTGTTTTGTTTTTATTTTTATGCGATGATGAGTGAGCGTTCTGGCATTTCATGATTTTGTTTTTTAGTTTAAACACATTAATTTGACTAAGAAAGTTTTAATTTTTTCGTTCTTTCTAAAATTTTTAATTGTTACGTACATGATATTCGGTTAATATAACTCGATGGAAAAAAATTAGTATTTTAGTTTTGCCAATTTGAATTTAACAGTGTTTTATGACAAGAAATTATTGTGTATAAATGTGTCATAAACCAATGTTTGGCAACGAAGTTATGGTTTTCCGGAATATTATCAAATATTATGAGAAAAACAAATTTGCTTTATTATTTATTTATATTACATATGTTATTTATATTAAATTATTTTATATTATGGATTATAATTTTTCTGAATGTTGTTATTTTATTCTCGGTCGCGTAATGTTCTAATAAAAATGCAAGAAGCCAATCAAGTCATTGCTTCAGGATTTATTGCAGCTACTATACGTGCTCTTTGCAAATTTCTATTAAGCAATGACAACAAAATAAATATTGTATGTAGTAGTTGCAAGAAACACATTTGTAAGTTACACAAGTTACTTTTGTTCAGATTTTACCAACTCATAAAAAATGTTCTTCTTTACTTTGTGATGGATATATTTTGATGGATATTTTTCTTTTTTTTTTGTTATTTTAATGTCTTTTAATTTTTAGTAATAAAAGTTTAAACAGTCTGTTTTGTTTTCATATCTTCGCAAATATAAAATAACGAGTTGGGTCATGTTTATCCGAGCAGTACAACTGTACAGTAAATTCAAACAGACCAGCAAGGTTAATATTTATAGGACAGCTATTCTTATGTGTTTATATAACAGTTATTCTCACAGATTACCACTTTATTCTGCTGAATGATTATATGTTGACGAATAAGTTTAAAATAAATAAAGTAAGTATAAAAGTAACTACTAATTTAATTACTAGTTACCAGAAAAATGTAAGTTACAATTAGTAGATAGAAAGAAAGAATTGAAATAAAGGAGAAACTGAAGAAAAAGTAGCTCTTTAACTCTGTAACTTTGTTACAAGCAATGGGTTACTTCCCAACCCTGCATATAAGCATTTCTGAACTTTTTCAAATTTTTTGATTGTATAGTATTCAATCATAAATCTAATTTTAACATGAACTTTCAAAAATTTAACTCACAAAAAGACTAGTAAGAGTCAGGGCGCAGGAAACTTTTGTTAAGGGATTAAAATAATAAAATAAAAATTTTTTTTTAACAAGTAGTTGCGTTTTTATAACCGCGCCTTTCCTCTTACTAATCTTCGATGTATAGTTTTCTTTAAATAACTTTCTGAAGCATTAACTCTTATTTAATCGCAAACAAAATGTAACAATTATGAAAACCTATATTTACAAAAAAAGAATAAAGTTTCAAAGAACAGTTCAAAATTTAAAAAGTAAAGTATCGAATTATTTTTGTATAAGAGTATGAAAAAATGTTCGTGATTTATAGGGGAGAGTGGAGTAAAGACGAACGCGGATTTCAATTATATATATATAATAACAATACTTTACAAATATTCTGTTATTCAAAGACTTGATAATATCTCGAGAATTAACCCGAGGCATATTCGATTAAGAGAAACGTTTTATGATTGACATGTTTTTTTAAACGTTGAAGACCTTGGATATTTACTTTAGGCTTTTAAGTCCCCTTTACTGAATATTCCAATAAGCTTTAATCAATAAATGAGATTAATATGCAGTACGGTTGAGAGTTAATTGAAACGTATTATCAATTGTTCAGATACTCGTCGAAACTATACATTATTGAAAAATGTCTATTAAACCATCCATCTCACACGATCGTTCGCCGAGCGGATGAATAAACGAATAAATTAATCATTCTCATGAACCTTCGGCATTATCATATGGCGTATTCAGAGTGATTTTTAGGTCTGTCGACTGATATCGATTGCGCGAGATTGCCAATCGAGACAAATGAGCCCACATATTCCCGTACATAGAAACTCGCTCTTTGAGCCCCCGTACGATTAATATGAATTCCAGCCGCTTTGGCCTGACTTGATTAAAACGCCGCACCACGTACTCATTGTTTATCATTGTCTATTTCGTGCGAGAGGGAGAATCGCGGTCGTTGTAACCGTGCACACACGCCACCGCCATTCCGGCAACAAATCATCCTTAACTCTGTAACGATCCTGTCAGATCTAAACGGATCGCGTTTAAAGCACCCTACACACCGTAATACACGTACCATTCGAGGCACGTATTGCGTGATTTGTATCGACGCTACAGATTTTTTGGTCTCGCGGGTTTTGGACGCCTCGGACCTTTATTCCATTTTCATTTCATTCATTCTCCGCTCAATCGGCGAGATTCCCACGCACATGCGCATGCCATTTCTAGAGATTCTTTGTTTTATCTTTAATATTGAATATATAGGGTGTTTTTTTAAATCTGTTTTATTTGAGGAATTTATTTTTGTGGTCATTTTATGAAGAAAAGTTCATATGAACATGTAGTATCAAAGGTCTTGTTTCAGAAATAGTACACTGACAGAAAATTCTTTGGTATTTGTGACTATAATTGCATAGCAAAATAATTATGGATATATCGATTATATTGTAAAATAATTATGGTTAGAAGCTCCATTTTTATAATTATTATTGTTACATGTTAGTAATAATAACCTTATGTTTACAGTTTTACGAAACGATTTTACTATAAATTAATTTCGAATATTATTATAATATACAGGGTGTTCCTAAATCCACGATAAATATTTTAATGACAGATTCTTTGAAAGATTTTCAGACGAAAATTCTAATACCAAAATGTCGAGGCTATAATAATTTTCAAATGGGAAGAGTTTAAAGATTACGAATGACAAGGCTAGAATTTCGCGCGCTCAAGGACAATGTACTCCCTTGAACCGAATGCCTTTTACAATAATAAAATTGTTAAAATACGCAATGAGAGTTAAGAATCTAATTCTGTTTATCTATAATAAATTTAATATATTATAAAATCAGATAAATATTCGCACATAATAGTTTAATAATTATGTCGATATTGATGTGTCAAATATCAAAATTGTCAATCATTGTTTATTTGGTTCATACGATAAAAGTCTTTATGTAAGGCCTATAAAGACATTTTTTTATCATTACTAGAGAGTGAATATTAATGTAGGTAGAATAATGCACATACCGATTACATTAACCTGCGAAAATAAAAATTTTTTCTACGGATATAATGAAACTAATTGTGATTTTTATAGACAATTTTGCATGTTGGACACGAATTTGTTGCTCAAATTTGGCTATCACGTTATAATTTTGAGAAAAATGATGTCAAAGAGGTAAAAAACGACGATTTTGAGGGTTTTCATGGTGTTATACCCGCAACAAAATTTTTCTCTAAATTTCGTTAATGCTACATGAAAGTATAAATTTTTAGCTTTAAAATGCATTTTGTTCCATTTCGCCACGATCTTTTATTTTCTAGATATAATTGGTAGAAGAAATCCTAGTTGTACGCGCCAAAAACCGTTGTTCTTTTTGTGATATAATATCCAAATTCTATTAATAATTTTACATTAATGGTTTTATATTCAATACTGACAAATTGATGCCTATAAAAATTACTTAGATTTAGTCTCATTATTATACATTACTCAACATTATTTATACATTACTCACACTGAGAAAAAAATTGTTAACTATTAGTAGCTCGGCAAAAATCATCGCGATTCCATCCGATGGCTAGCGATTCCGCCGTAATAAATCCTCGATTCATGTAAGAGCTGCCGCGTTTTCCATAGAAAATATTTCTTCTTTGGTTGATGGAATAGCGAACAAACGCGCGCGATCCATTTCATTCTCATTAAATTATATTTCATTTTCGGTAAAAGAGTCGTTTGCATAGTCCACTTTAGACGAATTCTAAAAGTGGAGTTTTGCGTCAGAATTTTAGAATTTAGAACAGAATCTTGTTTGTAATTTCATGCGTAAGAAATATTTCGAAAATCAAAATATACATGCACGTACATAATATATATTAAAATATCTTAGAATACGTATGTAACGTAATCTGTTTTTGCAATATTAATTACTGCGGACGCTACTTATATATTGTAATAAAATATTAAGATTTGGATAATAAAAATAAAATAAACAATTTTATATAGTAAATGTAATCACAATTTATATAGTAAATATAACTATTTTTTAAATATTATTTAAACACTTATTATTTGCGTAATAATACTGATAACTATAATTTGCATGATAAAAATAAATATATAGTTGAAAACGAAAATGATTATAAATTATAGTTAAATTATGAATTAATTATGCAACTATTTCTTTTCTTAGGGTGTTAAAAATCTATTTCAGGATTAATTAAAAAAATTAATTAGAATATTAAACATTTTATTCTATAATATATTATTATTTCTTAATATCTTCTAATCGAAAAGAGATTTTCTTCTTCAAACTCGGACGAGTAAGTAAACAGGATATTACCTTTATTCCTTACCTATGGTCGTCATTTTGTAAAAGGTCAATAACGTAGAAACAAATCTTGTTTTATTGCTTTCGAAGAAATTGAGGAACAACATAGGATGATTAATTTAATTTCAAAATATTGATACTCGTATCAAATTCGAGATCAATACACTAAAAAGAATTGGACATAGGAAATTAATTTTTTAAATATTTTCTTTTTAAGAGCTATACCAAGAGAAAAACAATGTTATAAAATTTTTAACATCCTGTATATAAAATCTCTAAAATGAGACCATATATTCACATAAACTTCTCTTCATAAAATGACCTCAAGAATCAAACCTTAAAATATTGAAGTGCTTAAGAAACACTTTATAGATTCTTGATATATGTCCACGGTTTTGCAGACTCAAACCCCCTTTCTCTCTCTCTCTCTCTCTCTCTCTCTCTCTCTCTCTCTCTCTCTCTCTCTCTCTCTCTCTCTCTCTCTCTCTCTCTCTCTCTCTCTCTCTCTCTCTCTCTCTCTCTCTCTCTCTCTCTCTCTCTCTCTCTCTCTCTCTCTCTCTCTCTCTCTCTCTCTCTCTCTCTCTCTCTCTCTCTCTCTCTCTCTCTCTCTCTCTCTCTCTCTCTCTCTCTCTCTCTCTCTCTCTCTCTCTCTCTCTCTCTCTCTCTCTCTCTCTCTCTCTCTCTCTCTCTCTCTCTCTCTCTCTCTCTCTCTCTCTCTCTCTCTCTCTCTCTCTCTCTCTCTCTCTCTCTCTCTCTCTCTCTCTCTCTCTCTCTCTCTCTCTCTCTCTCTCTCTCTCTCTCTCTCTCTCTCTCTCTCTCTCTCTCTCTCTCTCTCTCTCTCTCTCTCTCTCTCTCTCTCTCTCTCTCTCTATTTCTCTGATTTCGCTAATTATTTATGAATAATCGCAATATCGCAAATTTCTGTTATCGGAAAACTATGCGAAGGGTCATTGAGACTTGCAGCATCGTAAATCATCTCTCAAGTTTTCCCGTTCTAACGCGTCGGTTGGAACCGCGCGATTTTAAACTTCACCGCTTCAACAATGGAGTTGTTCCACTCTAAGGATCTCTAGGATCCTCGGTGGGATACGATACATCCATCACGAGATGCGCGGAGATCTTTTATATCTTGGCGATATCTCACCCGTGATACATCGCGGATACTTTGCAGCTCGTATCTCTCAACCGGCGGCCGCGAAAGATGCGACCCGCCGCGCCCCGGCATCCTGAATAGATTAGTATAATGCAGTGGGAGTTTATTTATCCGGTGGAATAATCCGGAAGACACGGGATTGTCGCGTAACGAAAAAAGGAAAAAGAAAATCCGCCGCTTCGTATTGGGAAACTGTGAAAGGCGGAACACGCGATACAAAGACGTTTAAAACGACGACGAAAATGCGAACTGCCGGTTGTGCGCTGCGCTTATTTGAAGGTCTAACAGTAGGGTCGGCTTAAACATCAATGATTTATAGACCCATGAATCTATAGTGATGTCGTGGCTTCCCATTATCTGAGTGGGCGCAGGATACCCTGTAACGAGTGTGGAGATAAGGGCCTATAGTATTACACAGAAAAAAATGACTATCAAATCAACAATTCATTGTTTCATATATAAGCAAGAATACAAAATCTTCTTGGAAGAATTTGATAATCTTGATCAGACATAATTTGCTTTATACATGAAGAAACAAAATTTCTTTATGTTAGCAAATTATGTCTCTTTGAGATGATAAATACTTCCAAGGAGATTTTATATTCTTACTTATATATGAAACAATGAATTGTTGATTTGATACTAATTTTTTTTCTGTGTACAGGACTCTACAATGGCAAAAATATGGAATATTAAAAAATAGCGGATTTTACGGAACTAAATATAATGTTCATTAAACTTTCTTTTTTTCGTTTTGTTATACTTCGTCGACGATATATCGCGTATCTATTTTTTACTATTATTTTTCTATTAATTCTTTTTGCGAGGATCGACGTTAAGAGGGATTGTTAACTTCATACTCGTTAATTAAATGCGGAATGGAATTTGGAAAATCGATAAAAATAATTTTCGTGTTCCGAAATATGAAGGAAAAAAATGTAGGGGGGTTTTTCGCAAAAAATCAAGAAAGTCCAAAAATTAAATTATTTGAAAACAAAAAGAACTTTTCATCTTTAAACCGTTCAGTGTAAGAATATAGTAATTTTTCTCTAGACATAAAAACAAAGTTTTAAGCTTTGATTAATATTTTGAAGACTCATCTAATAAAAAAACTTGTTTGCTTCTTGCGAACATTTTATATATACTTTTATATATACTAACTATTTATCCAATAATATTTTACATTTATTCTTTTTTATAACATTAATAATGTTAAAGATGAAGGAAATATAAACCAAAGTTTAAAGTATGAAACAATAAATTTTTTGATTTACAAATATTGTTGCTATTCTTGTAGAATAAAAAATGTTAAACTTTCATATTTTCTTTTGTTTGTTTGATTCATGGCGGGATAAAATTATTTACAATATGACATTAATTAGAGAACGATTTGGTGTCGCAATTTAAATTAAAAAAAAATGGATTAATTTTATTCTTGTGGGAAACTTTCTATATATTATTTTCTTCATATTTTGAACACGAAAATAATAATATATACCTATGATGTCAAAGTTTAGTGTATCAAGAATGGCAACGTGCTACGGAGATCTGGATTTACAGTTGCATGAAGCAAGAGAGGAAGCGGGGGAGGGAGAGAGAGAGAGAGAGAGAGAGAGAGAGAGAGAAAGAGAGAGGCGGGAAGACAATCAGAGACTAGTACGGTCGACATTGATCAGAACAATGTTCTCTCAAGGGAAACCCCCTTCGTTTCGCAGTGGATTCAGGTGAATCCCGGCAAATCTGCGCATGCAAATCGTTGATGAACGACAATCAACAGGTGCCGAAAGGTCAGCAGGCCATTAGGCTCCAAGCCAGCCGTTGTTGCCGCAAGATTGCGTGAGCCAGCTCGATGTAACCGGGCTGGTCATCAAGTTAAAAATCTCTCGCTCCTAAAATTTCCTATTCGGGCGTCAATAAGCTCCCAGTTTTGAATAATTATAAATCATCATCCTCTCGAATTACGAGATCATAGAATAAGTCATAATGTAAAATAAAAATAAGAGACACGCAATTAATTATTTCACGTCTTCATAATTTTAATTTAATTATTTTATCGCGAGATATCAAAATACTCAACATATAACAACTCTCCTCGAAGAAAAGACACGTTTTCAATATTTAACATTGAAAGATTGCAACATGCGAGATATACTCCGTATGTATAAAGTGATATAATTTTATCTTTAAAGACACGCTATTCTCATGCAACAAATTACGCACAGATCCGTACAGAAGACAGAGTTTTATTGAACGCGAACTTTCTGAACGATTTCCTTTTCATGAGGAAAAGAAAAAGAGAAGCGTTCGCAGGAGACTCATTTCGGTCTGAAAACGTCGCGTCGTCGTATTGGTTCTCCTTGAATCGCAAGGATGCGACAATATCGGAGCCACGATATATCGCGGTGAAATTGCATCGACCACAAGCCTGACGAGAACATTTTTCCGGCACATTGAGTCGAAATTATACGTTTCGGGATACGCGGAGGGATGTTGGCAGCTATTGCCATCCTCCTTTTCCGCGTCGCGATCGTTTTCGATGTTCCCCAGAGACACTCGCGATAGATCCTGGTTGATCTGTTATTTAAAGTTAATTCGTTTTCCGTTAGGAAAAACTGGCATGAAACATTAATGACATCTCTCTAGAACACAAACTATTCACGTCGACATGTCAAAATGTATTTTTTTATTTGACAAAATGCGGCCGTAAATTTCGCAAAAATAATACATAATATACAGGAAAGTCATCAATACCGACATAAATCTTTTAAAGCAATACCCTTTTATTTTTTGGAAATTAAATATTGTATTATATTAATATCTATTGATAAAAATATGATTTGTTTAGATAATTAAATAAAAACCTGTTATATATTCATGATTTTTTTAAATTTAAGATCTGCTAAAAACGAATTTTTAAAAAGTAAAAATACTTATAAAATTTGCACGATTTTCTTTTGCAAATTGCATAGTTAAGACAACAGTGAATATATTATTGATAATATTAGATTATTTTACGTGTTTTAGCGTCCTAAAACTCTTTTATTTATATTTTTCTCTTTCTTATTTTTCTTATAATCCGGTTTTAAATATAAAATGGAGATGCAGTATAAACTAGCACACTTATTGATAAAACAGACTATGAGATAGTAAAAGCCGCACAGGATAGAATAGAAAACATAACAATATGAGATTTATTGAATTAACTTAATGTGATCTTTATATATTGGCGCGCTTCATTTATATAATATTGCGTTTTGCGACATTAGATATTTATATAAATTGACAAAAATGTTTTATGTTGAAGTTAATAGCTTCTAAGAATTCTCATTCTCATACACATTAACTTGTATTTTTTACAGATGACTCATGTGAAAGAAAAAGGAAAGGAAAATAACATTATTGCCTATTATGTTTTAAACCTCATTTTGTCAAACGCTCATTTTTTTATCTTACAAAAAAGTTAATTATTACAAAATTCAAAACAATATGAAAACTGCTATATCATTTGATAGAAGATACTTTCTAGTTTGTAGTTATGTTTTTAAAGTTTTACTTTTAGCAAGGACAAATAATCAAAAGACTTTACTTTTTCAAAGGATACTTTTACTTTTAGCAAGGATAATAATCAAAGTGAGAGTATTTACGCGGTACTCAGTGTGCAAGTTTCTTCTTGTTCAAAATTACCAGTTTTATTTCAAATCCAAAATAATCTTGAACTTTTCGGCACCATTTCTGGCCATCCTCAGCATAAGTACAAAAAAAAGAAATGTGGATTTTTACGTCTCCATAGTGAACAGCAGTTAGGGTGTCTCTCTGATATCCAATCTAGTTGCGTAGACACATGGTTTGACAATCAAGTGGCAACAAACAAAAATGCGTTCACCAAACAATATTCAGTATAACAATATGAAAAAATATTTAAATATTCTGCTGATGTCAATTTATGTGAAAATGAAAAAAAAACCGCAACACGAATTAAAGTGAACTGTTTCGTACAGCAGTTGACGAACAAAAAATACTTTTACTTTTAGTTTTTGTTAAAGAAATAAAATCTAAAAACAAAGTAGTTTGTTGGTATTAGTGACCTTCCTTATATATAATGTACAGAAAAAGGGAAAAAAACAAATTTGTATTTTTAGTGCAAGGTTAATTAAAATATACCATCAAAAGAATAAACTTAATATAAAATATATATAAAGGAAAAAATATATGAAAATAGAAGAATGGATTGAGTGTAATTTATATCATCGGTTTATCGAAAACTTCATCCACTGCAATAAACTTCCGAAACTTCAGAAGTTGCAGATAAAATAAGACCATGCCGAAAAATCTTCAGAAAGTCTCTTCTTGAACCATTCGCGTTGCATCGCTTTTCTTCGATTTTCTCAAAGTTCTCTGCCGCTGTATTACTTCGCGCTAAGTTTATGTTTATACGAATCCGCTCGTTCGTAGCTGTCCGAGAAATCGAATATCTAAGTCATACACACATATACTCTCACAGAACACCCGGTGAATAACGTCTCAAGGCATGGAGACTTGAAAGACGGTCAATATTTGAGTTGACGCTTAAATGTTCTAGCTAGTCCGGGTCTTGCGCGACTTTGTGAAGCTCGCTTCGCTGCCGGCCATTGGTATCTCATTAAGATGAGTTCCGAGCAGGAAGTGAGCTGAGAGGTTAGCAGAGAACTTTTCTTTCTTATCGGATATCGTAATGAATCCGGTTTTAAATTCCACTATCTCAAACTCGTCATTTTTTCTGATATCATCACGCGAAAGCGTCAGATTAGCTCCTAATTCAACACGTAATTAATTAAGTAATTAATTAAGAGAACTTTGACAATCACTTACTTTACCTTTCAAGGTTGTATGATAATCTATATATATATATATATATATATATATACATATATATATATATGTTTTGTATATGTTAGTATATTATGTAAAATAAAAAATTTATAAAATTAATAATTCGAATTCAAAAGTACTACAAAATACTCTCACATTTATTATTTAGTTTTATCTATTATAAATTTTTACTTAGCACATCACTTTTTTGTAGTTATTTTCGAAAATTCTTGCAATTAATTTTCTCGTCTATTAAAAGAGATTTTTAATGTCATTGAAAATATTTTATCATGTTTAAATTAGCATGTAACGTAAATCCAGGAAAATTTTATTCGAATTCGAATCAAGAGAGAGATTTGATTCGATTCGACCTCACAAACGTTTGATTCGTATATCTCCAAAGCCCAATTTCTTCGTCTCTAAATTATAACTTTATATATGAGATATCTTCCAGAAAATACGTAATTTCTAATAAAACTGTAATACATTTTGTGTCGAAAGTTAGTAGTATGAAGAATAGCTATCCGTTAGTTATGTAATCAGAAGTTTCAGTAAAGAAAACAAATTTTTAGTTAATTAATGAATATCTGAAAGATAGCTATCGGAAGGTGTGAAGAAGTCATAAGGGCATAATATATAATATGTAATATATAATATATAATAAAGTCAATTAATTCGCACAAGAAAACCCGGTGTCGGATCTTATTAGTCATTTCTTTTCACACTCATTGAAAAAATTTATATCATTTGTTAAATAAGTATTAATTAAAATAAAGTATATAATTTATATAATATATTACATATATTTATAACATTATGCAGTAAAGAATTACAGATGGTTAGAAGAATGTTCCAACGTTTTCTATGCAGCGTAACAAGTTGAAATCCCTATTTTAAAACGGACAGTAAAAAGAGATTTATCTGCAGTTTACGCGATAAAAATTTCCCGTTATAAAGCAGAGCAGACACAATGAATATTCTGTGATAAACAGCGGCTTTCTTGGCGAATGTCCACCATTGCGAATTTTCGAGTCGCTCAAGTTTGTGTGCGCGACGTTGCTTATTGATCTAAAGCCGAAGGGATAGAATTACCCATTTATTCGCTCCACAAATACGCCGTCGCTCATTCGGTTCATCTCACGGCTCGGACGTTTGAGCGGACGTACGCTCCGGATAACGCGTAAATAATCGGCGGTCGATGATGGCGCGTCGTGCGACGAATAGATAAAATTTGACCGCGCGCGCGACGTAATTGGCCTTTTATTAGTCACGCATTAACACTCGCGTACCTGTGTGAAATTGCGTTCGTGCTATTCCGCGATGGCGTTTCGATTAGCTCCACGTCGCGCCGCCGATTCACCCGCGATTTCGAGCACAACGCACAGTTGGGTCGTTAAATTCCGTAATCACTGGAGCGTAATGTCGTGCTCGGCCTCCTCGAAACGCAAAAACCGATTTGCCGCTGCATATTGCGCTTCTCGATTCCGGAAATTTACTTTATTTATTCCGATTATACGTAATTATTTATAGCCACCGCGCTGGTAATTCATTTTCACGTTTCTAGTAACTTGTTAAAATATAATAATTATAATTATTATATATAATAATTATATATACATAATAGATAATAATTCGTTAGCGTTAGAAAATTCTGATAATAATAATAATGCGTAAGCATTTCTTCGACGAATATTCGTCGATAAGTTGAAAAAAGACGGAAAGACACTATCTTCCAGTTTTTAAATTCAACTTTGTCGAGAACTGTGGCAATCATGCAAACGCACGAGTGGATAACAACTTTTATATTTCCGGAATAATTGGAGGGATGTGATCTTGTGTTCTGTTTGAATTTCAACGACTCTGCGTTCGAAGCTTCCTGTATGTATTTTATTCAAATATTCACTTATTATACCACGAGAGATGTATCATACATACCTGAACTTCTAAGGCATGGTAAGCAAATATGAGGCCAAGCAGTATCACAGTAGACACAGAGATCAGGGTTTTCAGTGCTGTCGAGAAAAACGAGGCCTGTAACATAAAAGCATTTTCGTATTTAAATATCAGCAAAACTGTTCTATTAGTATTTTATTTTATAAATTATTTATTTTTACTATGTAGAGGAAAGTCATCACTATCGATATAGGTCTCTTAAAGCAACATCTCTTAATTTCGGAAATTTAACATTGATAAAAATCGAAAGAAATAAAAACCGATAGTTCATAGCATGCATTGGTAGCTTTTTTCTATATAAAATCTAAAAATGGATTCTTCAAAAACAAGAATAAAATTTATATGACCTGCTGTTGTAGATCGCATAGTTTAAATAATAATGAGTTACATTATTGAAAATATTACTATTTTACATGTTTAGCGTCCAAAAATTGTTATATTTTTCTTTTTTCTTTTTTTCATAATGCGCCATTAAATATAAAATCGAGGTGCAGCGTAAATTGGTACATCTGTCGATTAAACAGACAATAAAATTATAAAAACCATAGATAGAATAAAAGATACAACATTAAGAGATCCATCTATTAAGTTAGTAACGTAATCTAATCTTTATATGTTGTGCTATATGTTGCGTCTTACGAAACAGGTATTTGCATAAATCAGCAAAATAAGTTTTACATTGAAGTGAAAGACTTCTAGGAATCCTTACAACTTACAATCATGAACTTGTAAGTATTTCGTACAGAGATGCATGTTAAAGGAAATGTAGTATTGTCTATTCAGTTCGGGATATCAGCCGCTTATTTTTGCTCATCTTATAAAAAATTTAATTATTGCAAAATTTGAAACGTTTATTATAAAAACTGTTGTATTATTAGATAAAAGATACTTTCTAATTTGTATGTATGTATCCAAAGTTTTACTTTTTAGTTTCCTTTTAAAAAATATACGTATATAATTTAAAAACAAAGTGGTATCGGTATTGGCAACTTTCTTCTAGTATATTTATATATATTTCTAAATTTATAATTAATAGAGAAGAAAGTGATATTATAATTTTGTAGAGGGAAAGAGCAGAAAGGGAGGGAAGAAGAGAAACAGAGGGGAGAGGAAAGGGAAGAGAGAGAGAGAGAGAGAGAGAGAGAGGTGTAATTATTAAGGTATTTTTATTTATTTCAAAATTTTAAAAATTTTTCAAGATAAATTTTAGCATTTAATTATTATATACATACATATACTTCCTTATTTTTTTTTAATTTGAACGTATTATCATACGAATATATGTACGCATAAGTGTCTTTTTTTATTTTATTCGTCATAGCACACATTTTTAATTGTGCAAAGTAAACACTAGCATGGAATTTTGTTTATGCAGCCCCTTAAGCGTGCTGGCACCACAACAAGCCTAATACGGCTTCTTTCTTCGAAGTTCTCGTATCGAAGTAGTTATTCGAAAAGTTAAGTTTGGTTACTTATAGTTCTATTGTTAGTCTAGTTTACATTATATTATAGATATTCAGTACTTCAGTTTATGCTGAAGAGTTTTATACGTATGTGTATAAAATTAACTATTAATTTTTAAACTATTATAAGTCTAAATTAATTTTTTGTGAAGAGGATACATTACCATTATTTTTCTTCGATTTATTATGAAGTATCGTCTCATTTTTATAAATAATATCCTAAGTAGTAAATATTTCATAACTTTTGGAGTCTAGATCTATTGAATAACAATTGATGAATATAATCGTAAAATTTTCAATGTATGTTGTACAAACAAAATTTCTTCATGTAAACAAATTGTGTCTATTTAAGTTTATAAATTCTTCTAAGTAGATTTTATATACTTGCTTATATATGAAACAATGAATTGTTGATTTGATGTCTTTTTCTGTGCATGTTTGCGTAAATTGACGTAGCAAAAATTTTTTTATATTTAAAAAATTGTAATCACTTCTGTCGATCAAGAGAAAAATTGAAATAAATACGATCGTTGTTTCAGCATTTCACTATCGGTAGTTATAAATTACAGACAGCTCGAGGGTATCGGAAAATTAGTTATCGAACTTCTACATTTAATTGCAGAAATAACGAACTCTCGTCTTATTGTTAATTATGACCACTTCTGCAGATGTGAAATAATGAAATATGGGCACATCTTTGTGAAGTTGCTTGTTGCCATATCGTAAAAGTCAAGCATGGCGCTTTTAACAACGGCGTCCGATTTACGACTCTCGACCCGGCAAAGGCGCGAACATCTTTAACGGTCGTAAAAAGTGCCGGTGTAAAAAGAGCATTTTAGAAAAATTGAATCTTCCTTTTGCCTTATGTCCTAGAGAGAAACTCGGAATATTGCAATAAAATGCATTGCTTTACATGAGCTTTAAATTACTATGCATATATTGCTGCACATTCTTATAGTATTTCGAGTGCCATTCATTCTTTTGACATTGATCGGAGTATATCAAGCATAAAAAACGATAAATAACGAAGTTATTGAATAAAAGCGTCGCAATTAACTCTCTGTGGTCCAACATTTTTTCTCGCTACTTTTCTAGTCCAACCGGGTCACTAGTGCCTGATACGATTTTTGAAAGGGCTTTTACACTTTAAAAAATTAAAAAAAATTCTGGTACTCTTCCAACATTTCAGAATACGATTTCACAATTGTTTGATCTAAAATGTTTTTCACTTTTTTTTTGTATGTGTCCGAATTTGAAACAGAATAATTCAAATTTGAAAATTCGCGGTTAAACCACGGAGGGTTAATTAGCTGACGATAATTTTAAGACGTATATATATATATATAATACCTTTTCATAAGATATTTTATCGAAAGATAATACTTTGATAGAAATTACATATTTTATATAATAAAGTTATCTTATTATTGCATTAAGAAAGTTCCCCAGTTTTATAGAAAGATGCAGAAGAGTCATACGACTTTTCCTATAAACTCCATTTTTTTTATGCAAATATGATTTCTCAAAATTCTTATATTTTGTTTGCATGTAAATTACATAAAACTCTTTTTCCCATAAAACTTAATGCTAAGTTTAGAAAATTATTTAAAGAAAACCATACAGTTAAAAAATTTGAAAATATAAAGGAATGTACAAGTTGCAGTGACATCTTCTCCTAACACTTGGGGGAAAACTGCCATTTTATACGAAACATAGTTTTTCGTGCTTGATACCTTCATTAAAATGATTTTATAAATTAAAATTTTGGTTTATATAATTCTAAACGTTTTCAATTTGAAATGCTGTTTAAACCAGTAAAAGTATGAAAGTATAAGAGTTTATTTTGCAAATAATGTTTTATTACTCATTTTTGTGTTTCTATAATTTAAATTTAATTATTTATTGTAGATAAGCAAAACATGCTAGTTTTTATTACGTCATACTGTTTAAATGCTTGTGACAGCTTTCTTCATAGGGTGCATTCCATTTAAAGCTCACAAGCATCATTTATCCTTGTTTAATATTCGACAAACAAGGATGAAATGATTTCAAGAGCGTTAAGAGTGTTAAGTGGAATGTGCCTATAAGAGGTGGCATTTCACCCATGTATGTATGTTGGGGGAAATACCAGTTTCGTAAGATTTGAGTAATTTTTTTCCACAAAAATCTGGAATATATATTGCTTTAATTACTTTATTTGTATGGATAAATAAAAGTAACAAGAATATTATTAATTTTTCGTAGCTTGATTCCATAACATGATACAGTTGTTTCAGAAAAATACTTAAATATCAGCATTTTCACCAACTTTACATATAAATGTACAATAATATGACTACAATGATCATGCGTCCTTTATTCTAAAGCTTTTTTTGGGTACCTGTCCTTTAGATTTATTTATGTTTATAAATTTAATTTTGTCGTTTATGGAACAATTGATAAATTTAGTAGTTTTAAATATGGTTTAGAACCATGTAGGAAGAAAACCTTAAAATTTTCAGACGTGTCTTTTATTTTCTTTCAGAAAATAAAGGACGAATCTGGTCACTGATTAAACATAACACATGTTGTAGGTAACAGTTATATTGTTGAGTATAAAATAATATTGATCCTATGTAGTTGTGTAATTTATGTTTATACTGAAAACCCAGTCCAGGCAGTAGAATTATCCTGTGCAATTTATGTATTTTTGATTTTACTGTTAAACATTTAATCCCTTAACAAAATACATACATTCCGGAGCTCGAAATCTTTGTTGACAGAAACTAAATAAATCAAAGATACTCGTGATTTATTTCTGTTTTTTACTAGACACTTTAGATGATCAACAGAAGAAATTAATATTAATGTATGAAAAAATCACCTGACAAAAAAATAAAAAAAAGGTACAAGTATTCTTAGACTGCTTGTCACCTACTGTGTTGACTCTTTCCACGTCGCGACGGTTAAAAATTAAGAGCGCGTTAAAATTTCGGCGTGGAGTGCTATGCGCGTTTTATATCGCACGCTATAAATCTCGCGATTTTATCTTCCTGAATTTACTGCGGCTCCGTGACGTACAAAATTTAAGAAGGCTAATTCCTGACGTGGTAACTTCACGACGTTCGCTCTGCCGCTTTTAGTTTCGCTAATAGTGGCGGCACGTTATTTACAGCAGCCCGAGTCACGTAGCGTAATTTCCGTTATGCATCGTCGAATGCACTCGCTTTGTCTGCCTACGCCGCTCGACGTAATCTCGCGATACGCAATGCCGGGCGGGTTTAGCTTTTAAGCTCGCTCGAGATGTTTGCCCGAGTTTGAAGTTTACAGGGTTTATTCGTCGCCCCTTTTATCCGCGAGTTCTTTGACCAATCCGAACCTCATTTTAGTCCAATATACAAAGTGTCTCAGTAACTGAGGCTTGATTAAAATTCTGGCTTGAAGCAAGACCCATTAGATAGACTGATTGAAAAACAAATAATGGCGAACAATTTGTAATTGGGAAACTATATCTGGATAATTGCCGTTCTCGTTAGTTCGCATTTCCTAGGATCTATAATGAGGAGACTGTTCACAGGGGATAACTCTCATGCACAGATACATGCATAGTTTATTCGGTGTTGGTATGAGAGCGGTTTACGAGATTTTCGGTGAATTGTGGATCGCAATAACGAGCTGCTTTCCGGAAGAACGACGACAACAAGCTCGCTGGCTAGGCAAAGCCTCTTTCCGCCATGTAACCTGGAAAGGGATTAAGGGCTCGCAAGAAACGAAGGGAGCCAGCTCGAACGTCGGTTGCTCTTCGCGAAATTTCTCTTTACGAATCTCAGAGACAATACTCTCTCGCGAAATATATTTAAACTCGAATGATTTTATTATAAGCCACTCGCGTAATCGCGTTTGAAACATCAAAAGGGTATTCTCATTACGCGAGGAAAAGGATTTACCGCGCTATAGTAAATAGAAACGAAGAAATCTAAAGACCAGAGATAAAAATGTAAATGTTCCTTCAAATATGGCTATGAAATTTCGCGCTATAGCGCTTGCTTTTTATCCGACTAGCCGAACAAAATTTTTCCCAACATTTTCGCGGGATCATCACGTCTGTTGGATAAAATTTCTAGCTGCTTGTATAAATGGATTAAAGGATTAGGGTAAAGTATAAGCGCGAAATTTATTCTCGCCCGACCCTACAAGAGTTGATTTTATACAAGTGTTGTACAATGTTCGCGGATATGCGAAATTGCTATCGCAAGATTATGCGGCGTGTAACCGCGTAACAAGCTGTGAAATTTGTGCGCGTGACCGTCATTATTCTCATCCAATATTGTATCTCTACCTTCCAGGTAAACAATTATTACGGCATGCGTTTCGGTCAAAATAATTAACAGGAAGAATTTTCCTCTTTATCGAAACTATTTGTCGAAAACTATTTAAAATGTTACAAAAAAAAAACAATAATCCACATTTAATATCGAACGAAATATTTTAGACAGAATAACTGTAACAAGAATTACAAATAAATATAACAGATGTTTTTCAACTTTTTCTGAGACAAAAATCCCGGGAAAAAATTTTTTATATTAATTATATATGAAATATGTTCATATATAAAATATGTTCATATATATATAAATATATATGTATAATTATATATAATTATATATAAAAATTTTTTTCCGGAAATCAGAACAAAGT
>QKQZ01002825.1:0-10967 GCA_003595255.1 Solenopsis fugax | reverse complement strand
AATATAGTTGTATAATATATAATATTTTATTTTATTGAAATATTTATTTTAATGTTATAAAAGCGTATTGTAATTTTTTTTTACGGATACTGGTAAGATTTTTCGGCAGTTTTTCCTTATCCTTGCAATAAATGTTGGTATCCATAATATTCAGCCAAATAAAAAATTTCGTTATAATTATATAACATGTGTTTTTCTATAATTATTCTCTCATCCCATTCCTTTTTTAAACAATTATTTTTTCTTATCCTATCCTATTCTTTTTAAATTAATTTTTAATTTGTAGTATCAAAAAATATAAACATTTAGATTTATTATAAAAATCGAGACTCGTATAAATTTAGATTTATGTGTACTGGGATCCGCGCGCTTACAACACGTTCCTGAAGGACTGAAGGGGCAGCCCGGCTCGTCTGGCAGCACTGCGCAGTCGTCGTTCGGCTTTGTTTACAGCTTCTTGCAAAACTTCTTTCAAATGATTGTTCAGTTTAAAATATGGCTTCTCCACGCTACCAATTGCCAACGCAGCGCGTCTCACCGATTCGAAGAATGGGTGTTCCAATAGCCAAACCACTGTTGATAGATCTTGTTTCAAAGCTTCCAGTGATAAGATGACTGCCAGTAAATTCTTTAGATTCTCTTCGCAATGCGGTAAATCGGAACATGTTGCTTCCAAAACCAGTTGATGAGGTAAGTTGCTCTGGATTTTCATTTCTTCGAGAGTTGATCTTCAATGAAATCTTCCGGACGATAAATTTTCAGTTTGCTAGATCTTTAGTTGATGATACTTATTGTTAGTAAACATAAAATAAAATAAAATTATTTTTAATTAACATTGACAAAATATTTAGTTATATTGACAAATTTTCCAAGCTGCATTCTAAAACATCCTCTCCGAGGAAAATTTTACTCAATATAATATAGTATACGTTACGTGTACTACATATTTCGAGTAAAATTTTCCTAGGAAAGAACGTTTTGGAATCTAACCTGAGTTTATAAGAAAGATTCTTATATAGTTCTTTTTATAATTTTTAATTTAAATTGTTTTAAAGTTGTCAGTGATATATCTGAAGTTAATTCTATGTTTTCTATGTTAATTGTTTCACTAATTTCAAATTTTAAAACTCTAAATAATGTTGCAAGAATAATTTTTAATGCTTTATAAGCGTATCTTGTTCCTACAAATTCAATAGTTATAAATCAATTTTATTAGGAAAGACTGGGACCAGTTGACCAATTCTTTAGTTTTTTAAAGCGTAATTAGATATTAAGTTTGTTTTTTTTATACAGTGTTTTTCTAAACTAAACTTATTTTTTTTTAATTATTTTTGGGCTAGCCATATTACAACTTTTTTTTCTTCTACCGATTATGCAGTGCGTTACATTTTTATAAATCAAGCCCTAAGTAATAAATATTTCATTACATTGAGTTTAGATTCTGTTAAACAACACTTTGACGAATAGAATTGTTCCAGTTTTAATATAAAATATTGATTATTAACAAAATTATTCAATAAAATGGAAATCGGTGCCATATTATCCTCTTCTCTTCTACAATATTTTCATAATTTATTCATATTTACTTACCTATATAACTCCATTTTCCGTCATTAAAAGGCACGAAATAATTAGATCTAGAATCTTGATTATTTGTCGTACTAAATCTTTCTGGATCAAATTTTAGTGGACTCGGCCAATATGCTTCGTTTCGATTCATTTTTATGAATGAGACAATAATATCGGCACCTTTTGGTATAACATAATCTCCTGAAATATATTTTATTAATGTGATTTTCACATATATTTAAATGTGCTTATAATTATAATAAAAACGAAATNTTATAATAAAAACGCAGCAAATAATATAAGACGATTTATATTATAGAGTAACCAGGTACAAGTTTGCGAACTCAACATATATTTTTATTCTTCGAACACAAAATACAATCAAATATTTAAATTCTAGTGTAATTAGAAATTTTGAAATTTGAATTAATTAATATAAACAGCGAATATACATATAAAATGAAATTATTGATGTGATATCACACCAAAAAAAAAAGTGATTTATTTTATTCCAAAAAAGTATTTGAAAATGTATCGCAATAAGTAAAATTTTAAACATAGTTTGGTAGAATTCTGATACTTTTTACCGTTTTTTTAGCGTCTAGATTTCATGATGACAGAAGATAAATTAACAAACGAGAAATAATATTATTACTAAATTTTATTTGAAATTGTATTGTGTTTAGATTTGTGCCTAAATATTTCACATAACCGTATCATGTTCGAAATTATACCATCACATAGAAAGTACATACAGCTTTCTCAGGGAAAAAGAAGAGCTTTTTTTATATAACATTTATTCAATGTCTAATTCAATGACTAATAAGTAAATAATTGTGATTGATATAATACAGTAAGATCAGAATCGTCAAGCTCCAGCTTCGAAATATTTATTCTGTTTTATACTTTCAGAATTGCACCATGTTTGAAATTGTATTACCTTTACAGGAAAATACATAACAAATTCTAATTTTGGTTGACAAATTCTAATTTTTCTTTAAATTTTGATAAAATAAAATATTTTTATGTTTATAATATTTTATATTATAATCCTTTTTTAAATAAAATATCGAGATACCACTTTTATTAAAGTAAAATTAATTTAAAAGTAATTAAAAATTGATATTATTATATATCGATATTATTAGCTGTATGCATAATTTCGTGTATCAAATAAAAGAATGAACAAACCTATTTTTATGTCTTCTGTCACGAGTCGGCCAATCAAAGGAATAGTAGGAAAAAATCTTAAGTCCTTAATAATACAATTCAAATAATGTATGTGTTGTAGATTTTCCTCTTTAATTGGCTTATCTCTTGGAAATTCCGTTGCATAAATTTCCAATAACTCCTTATGCACTTTTTCCTATTATGAAAAGAAATAATAGTGATCAATAATATTTATTGTAATAATAAGCAATATTAGATAAAATATAATAAATATTTATAGATGTATACATAGCAATACAAATCAATTTTGACATTCGTGTAATTCCATATTTTAACGTAATGCATATTAAAGAATTTGTAATATGTTTCGCATAAAGTCTATTATTTTAGTTCATTTATATTGTAAGCTTAATTTTAAAAAATTATATATATACATACTTGTATTTCTGAGAAATTTACTAACATAAGAACCGCGAAATACAACGTATATGCCGTGGTGTTGCGGAGCGGGAAGCGCGCCTGTCGCGCGCGCGAATTTGCCGCGCTCGCCTGATTCAAAAGCATAGAGTCGCGCTTTATGTGACTGCGACTAACGCTCGCTCGCGCGCTTTTGAACAAGAGCGCCTGGCAACAGCGGGCTGTGACTCCGCTTAAAACGCCAAAACAAAGGAAGCTGTATACCTTCCGTTAATTTCCTTCTAGAAGGTTCTCTCCGGGTAAACAATTACTTTGAAATCAAAATAGATAATGACCCTCAGGCGGGAATCTTCTAGAAGGAACTCTGCCTATAAAAGGAAGATCGCACAGCGAGCGAGGCTTTTTTCGGTTTGGTAGTCGAAGCGAATCTATCTCACTCCGAGCTTTCTTTTTTCGCGCCTTTTTTGTAATTCCGCTGCTTGTACGTACAAATCTAATAAAGATTCGTTATCAGGCGCTCAGTTTATTCTTTTGATTCCACCGCGGGTTGAATCCTGTCCGACGCGAAGCGAGAATTCGCTGATGCCTGCTGAACCTCCGCAAGAACACGCAGTGCGGTAACACGTGGTATCACTGGACTATAATTAAACAATACATTTTATTATCAATTTGTGACTAGTTACGTGTGCACAGATATCATATATTACACATACCGCTAATAACATAGTAGTTATATTGTAAAAAATATCTTTTTGCGTGAATTTTCCGTCAGATGCAGTCATTAAAACATCGAGAAATCTTTTACCTATATTATAAAGAGAAAAGAAAATGTAAATTATTTAATAAATTATTTAATTTATAATTATTTATTTAATCAGTATTATATTATGTTTTATCATAAAAAAAGTTTTGGTAAAAGTAAATTTTGAAAGAAAATTGACATTTGAATAAAAAGTAAATAATACTAAAGCGAAAGACAAAGTTTAAACGCTTTAATGTTTTTTAATTACAACTTTTAAAGCAATTTATTTTGAAATTGATTTGGAAGCAATACGCAAGAAACATATGACGAACTTGATGAACTTACAATCTTTGTCACTATTAGCTGTAGTTGTATTTAGTTCCTCTGTCCACTTCTGTATCACCTACAAGGTTAGTGACTACCAGTCACAGAAAACGTGTCTAGCTTGCGGCTCTCGTCACCATTCTACGATACATGACGCTTATGCCGCCATGCTGCCCGCGATGCCCTCGACAACGACTCACGTTGCCAAGCTGCGACAGGAAAGGCCTACCGCCGTACTATTGGCTACTGCGCGCGTCCGCGTATCAGACCGGTTCGGCATCTTTCACGTCGCTCGAGCTCTCGTGGACCAAGGTTCGGAGTCTTCTCTCGTGACGGAGTCACTGGTGCAGCGACTTCGTTTGGCTCGGTCGCCTGCTTCCGTCGCCGTGTACGGAGTCGGCGGCGTCCTGACGGGACAAACTCGCGGGCAAGTTGCTCTACGAATCTCACCTCTAGGAGATGGTCCTTCCATGGATGTATCGGCGCTGGTGTTTCCCTGCCTCACGCTGTACGACAGCGGGATCCGAGCCGACCATCGAGCCTGGACGCACCTTGATGGGTTGGAGCTCGCTGATCCAGACTTCATCGCTGCCAATCCCGTGGACCTATTGCTGGGGGCCAATATCTTCGCCGCTATACTTCAGACCTGAAAAAGGGTGAGCCACATGAACCTGTGGCACAAAATACATCTTTAGGGTGGATTCTATCAGGTACGGTCAGCCCAACGGGGAAGGCTTCCCGCGCTGTAACCATGCACTGCCGAATAGAGGAGGATCTTATCGCTCTGGTCCGCAAATTTTGGCACCAGGAGGAAATGGACAGCGCCTCGGCAACCTTCTTCTTCTTCTTCTTCTTGGCCTTTGAATTTTCGATCCCTGAGGGATCAATAGTACCACGTCTTTCTTTCCAGTTAAACCAGAACTTGGCCACGGCCCTAGTTGATTAAATGGTCCTTGCCTCTTGTCGTTAGCCTCCCGGGACGCCCACATCCCCTTCCACGGGATCTGGGAATATATATAAGCCTCCTAAGGAGCACTCGGCAGTAACAATATTAATTCTCTTAAATCTATTCTAAATCTAAATTAAATTTATCAAATTTTAAACTTTATTAAAACAATCTTCATGAAATTCAATATAAAAATCTGGGCTCGTGAAATTGTCAAAACAAAAAAGAAAAACGGCAAATGCGAGTCAAGCGCGGTTAATCTTCATGAAATTGTTGAAAATTCTTGCAACCTTGGAGTTGATATTATTAATGACATATTCTATTGAATAAGGTTCCTGTAATCCAAGATTTCTTAACTTTTCCACCATCCCTCTTCTGTTACTACATAAAGAGGGGCAGGCCCAAATGATATGATTGATGTCCTGCATCGGACAACCACATTCGCACCCTACGGAATTACTCAAACCGACTTTCGTTTTTCTTTTATTAGAGAATTCGTTTCCCGAGACAATTCTAAGAATAGCTTTTAAAATCTTCTTACTCAACCTGTATTTATTTAACTTTTTTAAACTAAGCCGGTCAAAATTTTGCAGATAGTACATTCCCGTCCCTGGACTGATGTTTTTTAAGATGTTCCGAGTTAATGCGGTCGTACTCCTCGGTCGGCAACCCTCACTCCTGCCGAACAGAAGTGCGAAGAGCAATTCCGGCGTATCCATGCTCGGACGATCGAAGGCCGCTACGTTGTACGACTTTCAGTAGTTAACCCACTGCCTGATTTCGCAGTAACCCGCCGCTCCGCGTGCTCACCAGCATAGAAGGGAGATTCAAACGGAATGAGCGGCTACATCGACTGTATGTCGAATTTATGCGACAGTACGAGGAGCTGAGGCACATGACCCAGGTAGAGGCCGCGACTGCCACTGGAGAGCGCGTGAGTTTCCTCCCCCATCACGGGGTCCTGAAGGAAGCTTCCAGCACGACGAAACTCCGTGTCGTCTTCAATGGGTCAACGGAGACATCAGCTGGTCAGTCACTGAACCAACATCTATCGGGCCCGAACTTATTACCTCCTTTGGCCAACGTCAACCTGAAGTGGCATACATACCGATACGTCTTAACGGCTGACGTCGAAAAGATGTACCACCAGATCCTGATGCATCCGGAGGATCGCGACCTGCAAAGGATCGTCTGGCGGTATAACGACGCTGACGCAATCAAGGAGTATCATTTGAACACGGTTATTTACGGGCTAGCATGTGCCCCATTTCTGGCCATGCTGCGTCAGTTGGCAGACGACGAGGAAACTCGATACCCCCTAGCGGCTGAAATCCTTCGCCGCGACGTCTATATGGATGACGTCGTCACTGGAGCCGAGGCCCTGAAGAAGGCGCGCGAACTCCGCATCCTGGACGACATCTGCATGGCGGGCGGATTCCCTCTCCGCAAGTGGTCGGCCAACGACCCCGAGATCCTGCGGGACGTTCCCGCGGAGCATCGCTTGCAAAAGGATCAGTTAGACTGGCGGCTGCAAGAGGCCCATGCCACCCTTGGTCTACGGTGGCATCCTGGTCTCGATTTTTTCTCTTTTTCAGGCAGATCACACTCCGTGGACATCCTGACGAAGCGGTCGGTGCTCTCCATCACAGCCAGGTTGTTCGATCCCCTGGGATAGTTAGCCCCCGTCGTGGTGGGGGCCAAGATTGCTTTCCAAAGCACTTGGCTTCAGGGGATCGGATGGGACGAGCCTCTCGATGGCGCGTCAGAGCGAGGATGGCGCGAGCTCCAAAAGGAGCTTCCCTTGCTGGCGTACGACTACCACGTTGGCTGACTCCGGACTTCTCCCTGGTCGACGCGGAGATCCACGGGTTTGCCGATGCCTCGGAGCGCGCATACGCCGCCGTAGTGTACCTACGAACAAAGAGAGGTGAATCCTGGCAGATCTCTCTGGTAGCTGCCAAAACCAAGGTGGCCTCTATCAAGCAGATCACCTTACCTCGTTTGGAGTTGTGTGCCGCCGTTCTGCTGGGTCGCCTCGCGTCCTGGATTCGGATCACGCTCGCGCTCTCGGCGGCCCCGATGCACCTGTGGTCCGACTCTATCGTCGCGCTGGGATGGGTCCGCGGCCACCCGACGAAGTAGAGGACCTACGTGGCTAATCGCGTGAGCGAACTCTAAATATACTTAAGACATTAAATAATTAAGTTATCTGAGAAATGTACTGCGAATAGGATAGAGTGAAAGGCGCAGCATTATGTGACTTTTCACTCTTGTCTTGACAAAAATATTTTTTGAAAGCGAGTCCCCAAAATTGGATTCCAGATTAAAAGAAAAGATAATTTTAGCAACTTTACTGACATTTAATTGAATTTGAAATTTAAATTTTTATGACTATTTTTATACTAAAAATGTTGAAATTTCGTTGAAGACTTCTGCTAATTTCTTTGCAGTTTTATCACATATTCCTTTGCAATTTCTAAGTAAAGTTGCCATTTTTTAGATAAACAGCGGAGAAATTTGTAAAGTAATGGCAGAAAAATATTTTCACTTGGAAAACCACATAGAATCCAAAGAGAAACATGTTTACAATCTTGCTTGGTATAGAAATGTAAAACCGCGTAGAAATTGCTTGTTTGTAGTTTTCTGGAAAACCACGTTTAATTCACATATATGACAAATTTTTCTATGAGAATAAATGCGGTTTTCGAAACAGGAAATTCTCGTTAAATCAAGTAAATTACCCAGGAAATTCATAATTCCAAATAAAAACCGGACAGACGACTGACGTGGAATTCCGAGTAGAAACACGTTTGCAATCTTGCTTGATATGGAAATGCTTGTAAAATCGCATAGGAAATTGCATGTAAAACACGAAAAACTTTATAGCGGTAAATGCAATAATTTCTTGTAAAACCATATAAAGAATAACTCGAATAAAAATAAATGCAATAATACTATTTCAAAAACCGACTTATTTCGCATAGGATTTTTTTCAATGCGATTTTACCTGGCATTTTTAATAGGGGCGTCATCTTTATTTTAAAAATGTAAAAAAAATGTAAAGTTGATATACTTTTTTTATTAAACTAGCCATTAAGTGCATGCCTATTAGACTGTGAAGTTGATATCGGTTTTATCGATCGCAGCACCATCTTATGTCCACCTCCAAGCACTTTTGATATAGAACATTTTTTTGTATAAAGTATTTTTCGAGATATTTATATTTTTTAATTATAAATGGATCACCCTGTATTTAAATAAAAGTGTAAATCTTTACTTTTAATTATTTTTATTTCTTTTTTTCATATATAATATTAATTTTGGATTATTTCATCACACCATTACTGTTTTGGACAAAAGTATTTTTAATATCTTTACATTAAAATATATTGGATGATAATAACATATAGAAATTGTCAATTGTATATTACCAGTATATAATAAATTGTGATAATAATAGACAATGTAAATTAGAAGGACGAATATAATTCTAACATTAAAAAATTATTACACAAATTTGTATACAACACTATTTAAAATCTGAACTTTAATTATGTTGTATTTTTCTGAAAATGATAAAATTTAATTAGAAGTTAGTAACTAGTAGTTACTAACTTCTTATTTCATCCCAACCTAACCATTAATAAATTAAAAGTGTCTGACTTTTATAATTTTTACTGTTTTGACCAGTTACAATTTATTACAATTGTTTTTTTCTATTAGTTTTTTTGCTTTGCGATATAAATTTTATTTAAAAATAGAAAAAGTTATATTGCCTTACCAAATAAAATTTTTAGAGTACACCTTCGTAGATGTTCAAAATAATCAATTTCATTTCCATTATGACAAATGTTTTGTAATTCTTCATTATAAGAGATTCTCGAAAGAATATATTAAAAAATTCTTTCAACATGGTTGCGTTTACCGTTACTGCTGTCATATTTCGGTTTTTAACCCACATGTGTGCTAAATTACAAGAAAGTATTAAAAGAAAAAAAGTAATACAAGGCGTATTGTTACGTCACGCAGGACTCCACGATTTCCCTTTTCGCAAATAATGAACATTTCTCTCATTTTATTATAAGAAAAACGAAAACAAAGCGAGGAGATTGTCTCCGAAATATATAACCCGTTTTATTATAACAAAAGAACGAAACAAAGCGAGGAAATTGTCTCCGATATATATATGTAACCCGTTTTATTATAACAAAAAACGAAACAAGCGAGGAAATTGCCTCAAAATATATAACTCTCAAATATTACATCCGGAGCAATAAGACTGTCAAAATAAAATTCAAAAAGAGAAATCGTGCGATGACGAATGAGCAATATTTGTTCACCTTGTTACAATGGTCCGTAAGAACGGACAAAGCCAGAACTTGAAGAGAAAAAACTTAAGTTTTATTCTGGAGACGACGAAAGATAAAATTGAATCGGGACATCGGACGGAAACTATTAAGATTATAAAATAAAATTTATAACCCTGGCTTTGTCTGTTCAAACGCATGTTTCGTCACGTACCGAAAGAGTAATTCATATTAGAAAGCGAGTCCTAAATAAACGAACGATATAAAAAATCGGGGTTGAAGGTTTTCCAGAAAAGGAATCGGTAGATAACGAATCCCTCAAGCGATTGGGCGACGCGATTGTTCGCCCCTCTTAAAATTAAGAAAGCTCGAGGAGAAAACCAACCAACGAGAGATCATCTGAAAAGATGATTGGCAACAAGCGTTGGTGAACTATCCAACGAGCAAGCCCAAAATTTTGGAAACAATATAATTTATAAAAAAGAGGAGAAATCACGAAGGGCTTTACCCAACCAAATCTCCATCTCACCCACTTGATCAATTCCACGCCCTTTTCTAGCCCTATAAAATGTCCAACCTCCAAGCACACGCACGCCATTCTTATCTAAGACTGCTGACTGGAAGCCCCGGCACTACGTTAATTTTTTTTCTCAAAGAAGAAAGTTCAGATTTGAAGCTGTGCGCGAATACTTAACCTCGTTTATTTTCGGAATAGTCAGAATCTGTGCACGGAAAACATCAATTGCGACAGTTGCGCACCGATCTCTAAGACGTCATCTCTCTGCAACAATTTCGAGGACCTCTCCAGGAGCTAACGCCTTTTGCAGTAATCAATTTCCACGATAACAAGTGAGTCACCTAGATTCCTTTTCCTCATTGTTTATTGGTTGACTAACTTTCGGATTTGCTACCAGTAAGTGACCGCGGATATCCTTATAAACTCAATCGCCGAGCCGCAAGTCGTCTTCCCCGGGAAGGCGTTAGGCGAGCAACCCTCCCGGTCGAAGAATTAGAAACGAACCTGAGAGGAATAGGACCCGATTCTCGCGAATTGGCACCGGTTCTTCAGTGGGCTCTCAATTCTTCTCCTTCATTCTCCCCTTCTCCTCCTCTCACCGAAGACTACGAAGATCCTCCTGAGTCACCATCTCCTGCCCATTCTTTCTCATCCCTATTAACATACCGGATAAATCCTGACACTCCTCCGTCCTCCGTCCCTAGCCCGTCTTATTCCCCGACTCCGTTCGATTTCCTAGATCCCCCTTCCCTCTCAAACTCCACGTCCAGCGTAGAGTTTTTGGAAGAGATTATTCCCCCTCTTTCCCTCGCGAATTCCACGTCTAGCGTGGAATTCCTTGAAGAAATCATTCACGTTTCCGACCATTGAACCCTCTCCGAAAAGATATATAAAATATATAAATGGATAGGAGAGACCAGGGCTATTCGTTGCAGTTTTTTTTTTCTTTTGCGTTTCCTGAGTCCTGTATTCATT
>QKQZ01002822.1:0-18393 GCA_003595255.1 Solenopsis fugax | reverse complement strand
CCGGCGGTACCGGTCCAAGTCCTGACGATGCCGGTCGGATTCGATCCGGCTGCGATTCGATCCGACCTTACGCGAAAAAGCAGGATCTTGCGAATCGATGTCGACCGATACCGATCGCCCCGGAAGCCTTGGTCAGAGCCTCGCCTCGTGCCGAAAGTCGATTGGAGAAGACTACAAGTTTGAATCGTCAATTCTTGAACGAGCCACTTAATTTAAAGTAAACCAAGTGTAAATCCACTTAGTCATCCTAGGCGATCGCTCATTAAGGCTTTCGGCGATGAGGACGAAGAGACTTTCGGGTAAGCAATGTAGGTATCAGTAAACAAGCTCTGTTTGCACGAAAAGGAGAAACTCGCTGTCGTCGCGTCGTGACGATCGTAACTCAGACGTCGAGTGACGAACACGACGGAGGGACGCTGAGCAAGTATTCCGGAAGTGTGACAACGGTAATGGATAACTGGAAATCGCGAGCCATCGACACTACGGACGACGTACCTAACACGCGGTCTCGGAGATGTGGCCGAGGATATCGCGGCTACCGTCCCGTCCGAAGTCACGTTCGACATCGTGACGGTATTTGAACCACCACTAGATAGATCATAGCAACTGCACATAGGGATCACAGCAGCCATTTACGCTTTAACGCCTCTCGATCGCGGCTGCCCGTAATGCGACTTTCAGCAGCAGACTTGATATGGATACCGCGGGATAATGCCACGAGTTTCGATCAACTTCGCGGAAGTCTGATCGAAAATCGTTTTTAATGATGTATAAATGTACTTAACGAATCCGATTTCTATTAACACGTGAAATTGTGGGTGTTAGTTTGGTTTATTTTTTTCTCTAGATGTTGGCAGACTCTTAACTAAATCGAGAAATTTTCTGAATCCGTGATAATCAATCATAATTTATTGATAACTGTTAATAAAAAAATTTTTCTCAGAATTTTTCGTATATGTGAAGTCTGAAGTGTTCTAAGGTTCATAATAAAATTATATCTAAGAAATTTTCTAAAAAGTTGTAAAATTATACATAAAATCCGAAAAATTCTGAAAAATTATGTAAAATTTCAGAGAAATTTTTTTACCAGAATTGTATATTTTTTAATATAATTTTCATAATTTTTACGTATTTTTTTCAGAATTTCTGTATAATTTTATAAATTTTCAAAAAACTTCTCAGATTTTTTATACTTTAATCTTAGAATATTTTAGAATTTATATATAATATATAAAAAGTTCTCTGAGAAAAGATTTTCTTAATATTTCTGAAAGTGTTCCAATTTATAAAAAAATTTTGAAATCACCAAGGAATAGTTGAGGTATTGACAATTATTGACAGATTATGATTGGCTGAAGAATTCGGGACACTTCTCGGTTTAATTAAGTTTTAATACTATCAATATCTAAAAAAAAGTTAAGCCAACTAACACCGAATATTCCTTCTGTGAATTCATTTGTGATATCAATAAGATACTTTAGTACCATAAAATTAATTAATTAATTAAATATAATTGCAGCATTTTCATAGTGACGACAATCGTGTGTGTATGACACACATCGTTAATATAAGGCTGATTTTTTAATCTCTCTCTCTCTTGTTTTTTAATAACTTTAGTAAAAAAATGATTACATGCATGCCTACATATAATTAATTAAATCAATAAAACTAATTGTTTAATTTATGAAAACCGCTGGTCTGTTAGCTGTAATAAGTTCATATCAAGGTAAATTTTCTAAATTGCAGCGATACCTGGATCGCTCTCGGACCGGGTTGGTCCGCTGGATTTGGAAGTCCACGAGTCCTCGTAATCACTTCATCCGCGCTCACTTCGAATCAACGTATCCTCGTGACTCATCTCGTACCCCGCACAACGACAACCACGAGTTCTCGACGGCATGGCCACACGGGGAAATCACCATCGTGATTCACCGTGATTCACGACGTGGACCAGCGCGAACGAAACGGGCGTCGCGCGAGGATCGGGACCGACTCGCTGAATGTTCAGTTCTTCATCCTGGCGGAACCGATCGAACACTTGGAAAATTTAATCTAGCGTCTCCGAGAACGAAACTGTGTGGATTTAAACCGATAGTCCGACGACGTCTCGATTCCTGTGTCAGAATCGATTAAACGGATCTCGAGATGCTCGGTCATCAGCGTTGCAACGAATAGTCATCGATCGCCTGACCGCATCGTGTTAGATTAGAAACGCACGATTCAATTGTTAAAAAAAAAAAAAGAAAAAAAGATTCTACGGTAACACTGTACTCCTCTACGTAAACCCTGACGTGAACAACCGTCGCTTCATCAGGAAACCATTGTTCGCTGTCTAATTCCGCTTACGTGCATTATTGCGCATCACAGCTGACGTTTCTTCAAATTACTTAGCGCACTCATTAAGTAAGTAAATGAGTAAACAGTTCCATTTTTTTTCGGTTTTTTTTCAAGCGACTTTGAGCCGTATCCGTCTGTTAGAAATTCAAGTTTGGTCAGAGGGGGAAAGGGGACAGGGGAAAGGGCGAATGAAATGCGTGCGCGTGTGACGACGAATACGAGCGTGTAACAGGGACAGGAAATTCGATCGCGCGCGCGACGCTAGAATAGAATAGCGGGCCGAAACCGAACGGTTGAGGTTTACCCGTGACGGACGCCGGGCTGGTACTGAACGGCTTAACCGGTATACACAACCACTGACCGTCATCATCGCAGCCATCACCGGTCTCTCCCTCTCGTTCTTTCTCTCTACTCCTGTTTTTCTTTCCCTCCTCGCTGTTCGCCGTCTCTTCTTCCCGCCGCGCCGTGCCGTCCACCGCGTCTTCGTCCATCGCTAACTATTATCGCCACCGTCACTCGACCTTCTTCCAACGTGTATATCTCTCATGACGTTAGGTATTGTCTTCGGGGCACTCAAGGTTATCGGTGAAAACGCACCGGGAGAGAGGATTGGATTCGGACGACAATGAAAAGAGAGACGGATGGAGAGCGGATATGCCCGATATCGCGAGATGTGCCGGGAACCCGGCTCCTGGAAGGTAGAAGGAAGAGGGTAGTAAGAGCTTCTGCGTTACTTTCAGCTTCCGCTTCGCTACCGTTATACCACCGCTGGCTGAGGGGAAAGGGATTGTTTTCGCTATTATGATAGTTACAGCCCGATATACCAGGTACCATAGCTAGGAACGGCATGTCGCGTGACTCGTTTGACTTTTCACGTGGCTATTTTCATCGCGGACATTATACTGTCGCTACGCTGCTGCACCGCTTCCTCTGCATTCCAATAACACTATAGGAAATATAAAAATCAAGAGATGCACTAATGAGGAACGCCAAATGAGGCATGTGCAGGATCCTTATTTTATTTTCAATATATTTTGTATTAGAAGTGGCACAGGGAAGAAAAAAAATTGAGAAATCAAATAAGTCCGATTACGCGCGTGATTGTCAAATGAAAATTACGATAATTTGTCGTCAATATATTTATCTGTGCGTACGTTAATTAACCTTCGATTCAGGAATAGGTAAAAGGACTGCGCGTTTCGAAAGTACGCGTGGAAACAGCGTCGGGTCGCGATGTAGGAAAATACGGGGCCGATTTCGGAAACGCGGACGTACGAGACACCGTTTTCTCTCGGTCCCGTCCGGGAACCGTAGAAACCTAAGCTGTGGCGTGGCGAGAAACGAGAATGCGGCACGAGACGCGACCAATGCGGAGAGAACGGTCTGGAGGAGGATGGGGAAACGGGATGATGAAGTAGAAATTGAGGAATCAAGTAAAGGGCGATCACGCGTGCGACTGTCGATGAAGGTTCTACGATAATTCCTCGTTAATCTGTCGCTTCGGCCGAATCTGTCGCTTTCACCTTGCGCGGTCACGTACGGCGGTAGCGTTATTCAAATTAAGAGGAAGAGAAGGAGAAGGAGATAGAGAGCGATGAGACTACCGTAGAATAGGATTCGAAAATTGCCCGGCAATTTTATCAACTCCATCATTGCATCTATGCGGCTAAAGGATTACCTCGACGAGACGCGGCTTGACATCTCGCACCGAGAAGCTGCAGCTATTTTAAGAATATAACAAGTGCGAACAAGCGCTACAATATTTCTGGAATATTATATGAATATTATTGAAAATTTAATTAATATTAAAATAATATTTCGAGATTATATTTTTTAATATTATAGAAATATTGTATTAATGTTGAATATTATTTTTGTTCAAAAAATTAATATAAATTATTGCACAGAAAAAAATTAGTATCAAATCATCAATTCATTGTTTCATATATAAGCAAAAATATAAAATCTCCTTGGAAGTATTTATAATCTCAAAGAGACACTCGTAATTTNTATTTATAATCTCAAAGAGACATAATTTGCTAACATAAAGAAATTTTGTTTCTTCATGTAAGCAAATTATGTCTGATCAAGATTATCAAATTCTTCCAAGAAGATTTTATATTCTTGCTTATATATGAAACAATGAATTGTTGATTTGATAGTCATTTTTTTCTGTGTATGCATAAAATATTTAAACTTTATAATTATTACATTTAGAAGTTACAACATTCCCGATAATTTAAAATATTGAAGTGAATAATATTATTTACTTCTCATATAATATTCATACAATATTATCAGAACTGGACATATAACCACTTTTCATTGATATTAAATAATATTTCAGAAATATGATTTAATATTAAATAATATTGTAGCGCTCATAGGATATTTTCGTAAAATGTCATACAACAGAAATAGAAATAGAGAAATTGTAGGAGAGATCATTAATCACGACTGAATGAATGTCGAAGTGCATTTAAGCATCGGAGCAACTTGGGGGACGATCCGTATTGCCACGTAACATTACCGAAAATCGGAATTAAACTTTCGTAAAGAAAAAAAAAAATCGCGAAAACTTTCAGTAGCTGTTAATCTTCGGGCAACGTTCAGTACCCTCGATTACCGCGTCGATTACCCCGTCGTGGCGTAGATGGCATACCAACGGAAATTCCTTTAACTAGTGCGAGATAGAAACTGTCGTCTTACCGGAACAATATCACGTACATCACATTTGAAGGTCAACGCTATCTAATACTTATTTTGCCTCTGAATGCGACAGTATAATTTGAGTTTAACACCTTTACCGCCAAGCGCTATTTGTGTGAACCTTTAGAATTAAGTTTCTCCATTGTTTAGAGCGATAAAATTTTTGTATCATGCTTTATCGTATCATCAGACACTGTCACACATACACACATGGTGTGATTAAATTTTAAATGTGCAAAGTGACCGCGAATCGTATTTTAGTTAGGTCCTGTTGACGGTCACCAACGGTGTCTTGCATAGCACAAACGGAAAGTTCAGGTCACCGATGCCCGCTGTGGCATGTATGAACGTGTTAAACAAGTTTAACTCCCTCGTGCTCCTTTTTTTTTGTGATGCATTTCGTAATGCGCCTTTGTATGGAAGCGATAGAGGAGCTTTTTGTCTATGCCATATTCATAAGTAAATAACGATACGACTATCCTTTTTGCTCCCGTAAATTATTCTTGTTTTTCTATATAATTGTGATAAACGATGAAATTATACGAGGCATACAAAGCCGTGAGATATTGGCGAGCAGGGAAACGTGTTGGCGGTCGGTTAATGAGCCAATCGTAATTGTTTGAATTTTCGATCGACCGATACCCGTTTGTAGGCTGATCCGCTCGTGTAAGCACAGAGGCAACACCAGTCGAGCGTAAGTACAGATTAGCGGTAACTCTCTCGGACGCACGGCGCGCCGTGGCGCGGAGCAATAGCCGTGTCCCATTCAGGTAAAGGCCAGTTTACACGCGGTTTCCTCACTCCTATCTGCATTAAGCGCAGACGAGCCGGAATAAGGAGGAAGAGGAGTGGAACAAGTGTCCGGCCAACTCACATTTTCTTTCGGGACGGCAAAAAAATACATCCACGCTGAATCGTTTTTCGGCCGGAAATAAATGTCTCAAATATCTTAAAGCGCGTGACCGATTCTGTAACAGTCAAGTTTACGGTAGTTTGATCAGCAAGAAAGAAAATCTGATGAATTATTTTGAGAAAGGATGTCTAGAATGATTCGTACTTCAGCAATTGCACATACTTCGCAGCAATTGCATTACGTAATAAAGTGGAATTAAATTGGTGTTTTTAAATTGTAATTTAATCTCTAGAGGATCGGAAGCCGACATATCGGTTTCTCACGATTTAAGTGAATTTCTTATTTCGCATTTATGTACGCACTTATACATTTATTGCGAAGTAAATTGCTGTAACTTCATATAAAGTTTTTTATTACTGCATCCTAAATTTCGGTATAATAATGCTTTTAAAATTATTTTTTTTTTAATTTTTTTACTACAAATGCTGTTAAATTCTAATAATAATATAAAGCTCAAATACGGAAAAAAAATTTTGTACCTTGCTAGACCGGAAGTCGATATATCGGTTCTGGAAAACGGCGACATCTTTTTCATAGATCAATGCAATGATATAATCAACAAAATTCCAAATCTAAAATTGTAAAAGTCGTCCAAAAATTTGCCAGTCCTCAGGAGATTAATATTCGAATGTATATTGCATAATAATAATTTTATAATTATTCTATATTATATATGAAATTATATAAAATTTTATCTAGTTTTGCTCCTTTTTGCAAAAAAAAAAAATAGGTTGTGGTACAATTTTTTGATTGCACGATAACAATTTACTTCCAAACTCTTGATTGATCATAACTAGCCGAGAAAAATATGTAAGCATAAGATATTGGTTAATGATAGGATTATTAACCGCGGAGTAATTTCCGTAGTGAATCGATCGCGGCTCAATGGATCTAAACGACTATAGCGAACTGCCGCTATGCCCTAGAGAAACATCTTAGTCTCGAATGCCAGTCATCAATGCCAAAGCGTACGTCGCGATTGAGAGAATCGGCGAACGATCCGAAAGAAGGTTGCGAGCAGGATGGAACGATAAGATGATTAATCTCTCTTCTATCGGCTGACACGAACCCAACACTCTCTAATGACACGGTCAATGTACTTTTAGTTCATTTCCCATCCTCCTGCTCCTGGACGGAGTACCGTACAGCTCGTGATTAGTGACTGAACCCTTTTCGAATGTATTCAATCATACATATTACGTGTAACTACAGTAATCACGTGGAGATGGTTGCTAAAGGAAACATCATATTCTCCTCGGGGGCGCGGAGAACATTCTAATCTCATGGTATTAATACAGAAATAATACAGATCTGTGTGCCTACTGCCTTTGAATAAACGTTGGAAAAAAAAACTCGCATTCACGTACGCGAATCCGACGCACGATGCATATTCAACGGCAATTCGAAATGAGAATGTTTCTCTTCCAGCAATTATTGGCAGATCAGTAAACTAAATAGAATAATTGCGACGTATGTCGAAATCTTTCGTGGTCGATCCGTAATCTTCCCGGAAATTCTTGACGTATCACACGGTTGTTTTTGTAGTGGCGACTAGCGGGAGAGGTGCGGAGGATGGGCAAGGTAATCGATCGAAATTTCAATGAGCGGGCAAAGGCGGCCTCGTCAACGTAAACCTGTCATTAATGCTGGGTATGGAAGGGGGACCGGTCCATGCATCAATGTGTCCAAGTGTGATTACGGTCCTGGTAGCGAAAGCCGGGCGCTATCGTGAATGAAATCTTATTCTTATTATTATGTGGGCAGGGATGTGCGGAGCACTCTCGGCGCATTCGATAGCCTCGTTGCCCTCGCTACTTATACGGCACGAATTTTTTCAAGGGTGTGCCGTCTAATCGATTCAAAGTGATATACATATAATGGGAACCGGTCGAAATCGTTTTTTCCATTAATCTTTTACGTGGTCCGGCGAGGTGGATATTGGTGTCGTGGTTAGCGAGTAATGAGACGTTTCTGATGCTGCTTCTCGGAAGTATCATCGATTTTCTTTTCAGCGTGGACCCAAGGAAACGCGCCCGATGGATCGCGATGTATCTGAAAGTGTGAGAGGTACGAGAAAAAGAAAAGAGCAGCCTCGGGTGAAGGCTAAGGGTAATGAGACGCGCGCGAATTTGACTTAACTATGCGTAATATTGTGCTTAATATTCATTTAATCGATTGATGGCCGTCATAAGGAAAGTAGGATGATTATGCGCGTAACATTTTAGATGCTACGAGAATTTATGTGGCCTGCGGGAGTAGGCGAGGGTCGAGGATGACATACTATTTGTAATATAATAGAGGACTCCATTTTTTAACCTCGACCCATGTCTGAACAGTTTGATCGTCAATACAGTATCCGTTTAACATTCAAACGTATGTATGTGTTATAAGTCATAATATTGTCAAATGTAAACTTTGAGCTTTTAAGGATGTTTTGGCTACACACACACACACACACACACACACACACACACACACACAATAGCTAAAAATTCGAAATGTAAAAATTGAAGGCTTCTCTAGGTTTATTCTTTTTTTTCCTAATCATACAGAAAAAAAATTAATATCAAATCAACAATTCATTGTTTCATATATGGAGAAAATTTTTCTCTTCACGTAAGCAAATTATGTCTGATTAAGATTATCAAATTCTTCCAAGAAGATTTTATATTCTTGCTTATATATGAAACAATGAATTGTTGATTTGATACTCATTTTCTTTCTGTGCAACAACAAAAAATTTTTTGGGGAATGCCCGAATTTTGGCCCTGAAATTAGCTGCAAAATCTTTAATATACGACCATACTTGTTTATTTCTTGTTGAATTTGTGTGTGTAAATGTTATCATCATATAAATTAATTAATATTAATGTGAATAATTCAATTATATTTTTTTTTCGTCGACAATCATTTGCAACGTATTTATACACATTATTGCCAACCCAATTGACATTTCGAGTGGAACGCTTAAATCCTTAAACCCAACCCAGTTGGCACTCGGAGGGCAAAGGGTTAATATACTGTTAATACCGCGATGCGCGACGCGGACGTGACACGTTGCGCCTTATCCACATCTCTATCGAAATACAGTTGGCGAGAAACTTTAATTATGGAATGGGCTGTCACTATTAGTATGTACACATACCTACCATTACGATACACCTACCGATTCGTTACATCAAGTGGAACGCAAAATATATTAAGGTCATTCTTGCGAATCCGAATGCGTCGTACTTTTTTTTTCTCAGTACGCCGGAAAAGGTATCTCTCGCCAATCGCGGATGAATTTAATAATAATCTCAGCAAGCGCAGAGTAGATATACGTGTAGAGGTAGATTTGCGAGTGTCGATAAACTTGAACGAGCATTGATCGAAATAGTTACAAGGTGTATGTGTATATTTGTGTGTATTGAGAGGAATTTTCTATCTGAAATAAACCATTTATAATATCAACGTATTAAGCTTAATGACTCGATAAGAAGATTGCATTGACGCGTGACAAAGTGAAAAGCGATTGTGACAGCGGCTTTAAAGCTTAAAAGCGCGTATCGCGCAGCTATTACAGCTGGCAATTCGAGTTGCATCACTCCGTCGCCGTGGCCGTCGCCTTGCGCTCGGCGAAGAGGCGCCATTCCTTCCGTGTTCGATTTTAATTAATCGTGGCACTTAATCGGAATAATTAATTAGGCGCTTTCCACGCTCAACTGCGAAAGTCGATATTAGCCGTCGTAGTTAAGCCGCCGCGCCGCGCTGGTACTGGCAAGCCCCTGGCTGGCAGCTGGCTCGGAAACTGTGCCTGCTATGCGCCAGGAATACGAGCGCGGTAAGTCGTTTACCGTTACCGTTAATCGATGTCTCCGAGCATTACGTTTTACTCTTACTAATCCTCAACGAAAGTCCACGAAGAGAGCCGGCGGTATGCACGGCGATATAAACGCTCGACCGTGTCGGCAATTACGGGTCCGCGTCTTTTACCGCGTCGAGTCAGTATTTCACGTTTCAAGAACCGCACCGGTCGCCCAACGTTACGGGGAGATGCAGTTATTGCTCGCGGACGAGCAAGGATCTATGTCACATGGGGCAGGCTTCGAGAAAAGAGACTTCGAGGTTTTGGGCGGCCGTAAATTATACTGACGGCCCCAAAAGCGGATAACACGGGTCCGCACTTTGCGCGGCTCTTTTATAGCACGGCATATAAAGGATATATTTCACTATCGTAGTTTAATAGGATTGTAATTTATTCCGTACAAAATTCTATGTACGTTGAAATGTTAGGGGTCTCGTTCGAAGATACGTTCAATTGTTGTCGTGTCAGAATGGAAAACGCGCGATCGATATTAATCGTGAAGAACCTTATAAGAGACGTTTATCTTTGATAATCTGACAACCTTCATTCAAACGAGATATAAGCTAATAGAAATATTATCGATAGAAATTAATCTTGTCTATATAATTATTTAGTACGCTTATGAAGTCATAAAAAAAAATCTACTTTTATAAAAACATACAAATTAAGAATAAAATCTCATTAAAAAAATATTATACGATTATAAATTGGTCAAAAATTAAATCAATCTGATTTCTTAAACGTTTGTGTAACGTACATAAAATAAAATGTAATTTTTTGCTTATATTTCTTATTTGTTTCATTTATTTTTATTGGTATCATTTTTATTTATTCAGTACACTGAGAAAGACAGCTTGATTAATTTTTCAACTTGATTAAATTTCTTCAGTTCATGTGTTTATGTATTTAACTTAAAAGCATAAATAAACTTTAGTTTAAGCATTTATACATTTAACTTAAATGCATAAGTAAGCTCAACTGAAGAAATTTAATCAAGTTAAAAAATGTAGTCAAGTTAACAACTTTTTTCTCAATGTAATAAAATCAAAATTGATGAGATACGATTTAAGTAACCGATACATAGAAAGAAATTATTAGTATCAAATCAACAACTCGTTTCATACACTGAGAGAAAAAATTGTAGTGGTGACAACTATAAGAGGACAACCATACAAATTTTGTTAATATATTGTAATTATAATATATAGTTAAGTAAACTATATTATAGTTATTGCAACTAAGTGACGAAAACTAATAAAAAATAGTTGTAATTACTTTATTATGTAGTATACTACAACTATTTTTTATTAGTTCTCTTAACCATTAATTTAGTTGCAATAACTATAATATAGTTCACTTAACTATATATTATAATTATATTAATCAAATTTGTATGGTTGTCCCCTTATAGTCCACCACTACAATTTTTTCTCTCTGTGTATACATATACGCAAAAATATCAAATCTTGAAAGAATTTATAATCTTAAACAGACATAAAATTTGCTAACATGAAGACATTTTATAAGCAAATTATGTCTGTTTAAGATTATCAAATTCTTGTAAATTTTATATTTTCTATTTTTGCTTATATATGAAGCAATATGAATTGATTTGATAATTTTTTTTGTGTACGAATTAGGAAACTTTCCTCTACTTGCGTAAATAAAAATTCATATATTTGTATAAATCTTTAAATTTCTAAATATTTATTTAGAAATTTAAACATTTACAAATCTATGGATTTATTGCATAATGTTGTATACAGTTGCATATTCGTTGAATTAGAATTCCCGCAATATCATCATTAGTCTTCCAAAATGATCTAGTTCGAAACTCTGAAATATTTAATTTGCGCATAATGCGATTGATCAATCATCGATGAATTAAAAAAACTTACCTCGCTATCATTCGCGCGGCGACACTCAAGCAAGCACGCAGCGACACGAGTCGCGCTCCGTGTATCCGTAACATTGCCTTTCGAAACACGATCGCGACAAGTGTCAGGAGGAAATGCGATAATTCTCCGCGGACACCTGGCGATTATAAGAGCGCGCAGTTAATTAACTCCCGCGATTAACGTCTCGCGAGCGCATTGAAGCGACGGTCATTTATCGGGATAGATATTTCGCGCGATTTTACATTTTTTTTTTCGCGACTCGATAGGTTATGAGGATTATGAATTATTGTGTTTAACGGTGCTTGGTTTTCGAATGCATCGGCTCTTTCTTTTTTTGACATTGTATAATTTACGTTTACCTATTGTTTTTGAATCAGGCGTGCACCTCTTTGTAGAGAAGTTGAAATCAAAGCAACGGTTGTCGACAACGGTATCACATGCATATACATATGTGCGTCGCGGCGAGTGATCGCGTGAAGTTGATCGCGCGACCCCTTGCGGCAGTGCGGTCCAGCGTTTAAGATTCGTTCATCGCCTAACGTCATTGCCGTCGGGTGACGAGTGACACGCTTCGTACGACGGCGCCTGTTGTTTTGCGTTAATTTCCCGTCGCGATATAATAGACTGCGCATTGGAAGTATGTATTGTGCAATGTACCGCGATCTTTATATCAAGGTGATTACCGCCGTGCTCACCAGTATACCAGTAACTTGTTAGATTGCGAGTTTTATGAGTCTCCGTTCGAACGAAATTCGTCGCAACTCGTCGTGCGAGCGACGGCTGATCGCATTTTTCGCCCATCGGTTGATCGCATTTTTCGAGCCGTGGATGTTTGTTTTCAATGTCGATTCGTGTGTTTATTATCATGCGTGAGAAAGCGGACATAATAATCGCCCAGAGATGCGCGTGTGGTATGCGTTAGCAGCGGCTGCAATCACCGGACCAAAAAGTTATGTCGCTCGTCGCGGCGAGTGAAGATGTCGCATGAAGGCATCCGCGCGTCTCCGTCGTTCGAGAATCGGCCAACGTCATTGCCGTCGGGTGCCGAGTGAAGCGGATCGCAGCTCGCTTGTCGTTTCGCGTTAATTTTCCGTTGTCGCGACATAAACTGTGCATCGCGCACATCGGAAGTGTTGTTACCAAGGTGATTACCGCCGTGCACACAAGTGTACCGGCAACTATTGTTAGATTGCGAGTTTTGTGTCTCCGTTCGAACGAAATTCATTACGCGAGTGACGGCTAAGGCGACGGCGGCAGTGAGCCGTCGCCCGTCGGTTGATCGCATTTTTCGAGCCGTGGATGTTTGTTTTCAATGTCGATTCGTGTGTTTACTATCATACGTGAGAACGCGGACATAATAATTGCCCGGAGACGCGCGTGTGGTATGCGTTAGCAGCGGCTGCAACCACTGGACCAAAAGGTTATGTCACTCGTCGCGGCGAGTGAAGATGTCGCATGAAGGTATCCGCGCGTCCCCATCGTTCGAGAATCGGCCAACGTCATGCCGTCGGGTGTCGAGTGAAGCGAATCGCAGCTCGCTTGTCGTTTCGCGTTAATTTTCCGTTGTCGCGACATAAACTGTGCATCGCGCACATCGGAAGTGTTGTTACCAAGGTGATTACCGCCGTGCACACAAGTGTACCGGCAACTATTGTTAGATTGCGAGTTTTGTGTCTCCGTTCGAACGAAATTCATTACGCGAGTGACGGCTAAGGCGACGGCGGCAGTGAGCCGTCGCCCGTCGGTTGATCGCATTTTTCGAGCCGTGGATGTTTGTTTTCAATGTCGATTCGTGTGTTTACTATCATACGTGAGAACGCGGACATAATAATTGCCCGGAGACGCGCGTGTGGTATGCGTTAGCAGCGGCTGCAACCACTGGACCAAAAGGTTATGTCACTCGTCGCGGCGAGTGAAGATGTCGCATGAAGGTATCCGCGCGTCCCCATCGTTCGAGAATCGGCCAACGTCATGCCGTCGGGTGTCGAGTGAAGCGAATCGCAGCTCGCTTGCCGTTTCGCGTTAATTTTCCGTTGTCGCGACATAAACTGTGCATCGCGCACATCGGAAGTGTTGTCATCACGATGTTTACCGCCGTGCCCACAAGTATACCGGCAACTATTGTTAGATGGCGAGTTTTGTGAGTCTCCGTTCGAACGAAACGCATCGCGCGAGCGACGGCGGCAGTGAGTCCGTCGGTTGTTTACATTTTTCAATCCGCGGATGTTTGTTTTCAATGTCGACTCGTGTGTTTATTAGCATACGTGAGAACGCGGACATAACAATCGTCTGGTGACACGCGTGTGTTATGTGTTAGCAATGGTTGCAGCCAACCGGTGCAAAGGTTATGTTACGCGGCGCGGCGGTGTAACGAGATTCGTCTACCGCGGAGTGCCGTCCAGGATGTCGCACGATCGTCGTGCATCATCAACGGGAGTGCCGTCCAGGATGTCGCGCGATTATCGTATCGAAGTGATGATTGCTGATCATACTATAAATAGCAGTGTTCGTGAGTGCTGGTGCCATAAAAAAGCAATAAGCAGGAATAAGAGAGGAGGAGGAGGACCTGGGAGGCATCAGGCAACGGCGGAGCAACCACGAGGTAAATGAGTACATGATTTATCAATTAAATTACTTTATTATTAATTAAATAAATTTTGTAATTTAAATTTAATAAAGTTTTTATTTAAATAAATAAATAAATAATAAAATAAAACTTGTCTTTGTGAAACTAGTTTATTCTCAATTTATTTACGTACACATTTGAGAGGATTCGTTCGTCAAATTTTTTTAAAAGTCTATATTTAGGAGGTAGAGATTTTTTGTAAAAGTATTTCATTATTTCATTAATAATTTGTGCTTGAAAAAAATGAATAAAAACTCAATGTTCATGTAACGTGATCAGTTTTTGCAATATTAATTATTGGACGCTAATGTGAATTAATTATAATTATTTGTGTTTTGCAGGTCGACGTTGAAAACTCCGCTGCTGCGCATCGTGTGCCGGTGAGTGACAAATTATTTTTAATCTAATAATGGATTTCTGTAGAATGTGTATTGACATAGAAAATTTTTTAATGCATACGCCACTGGCAGAGTTGGTAATAAATGCAAGGCTACATTTTACAGTTGTGTAACATATTGTATTCCAACTTGACTTATGTAGTGAAACAATGCGTTAACAGTTGTTAACTGTAATCAGTCTTACAATGAGCCAATTTCATTTTGCCCGTTTGTAGCCTGTCCATCCATTATTTATCAATGAATTGACTTGAAAGGTTAATGACTTGTGGACGGTCCTGGATAATCCTAGACGCTCTTAGGCGACTCTAGGCGTGCAGGGACCGTTCCTTCAAGAGACACACGTCCAACTTTCGATTTCTTTCACATCCTACAATAGTTTTGAAAGTAAAAGGAAAATCATGGACGCAGCCCTATCTAATGCGAGCGTGGCGCGTGACGTTTTATCGCTAATTTGGAGAAAGTACAGACATAATGGACATCATTATCGACGCTGAATGGACACTGCTAGCATATGTACCTATGTGCACGACGCACGTCTTGCCTTTACATTAATCGGCTTTAAATAAACAGTTTGCGCGCTTTAGATCAAAGTCCATTAGGTCCGTATTTAGATAATCCTATCATCATTAATTCTCAAGAAGTGAAATTGTATGTAAATTGGCCAGTTATTTTAGAAATGTCCCTTCATAAGAATTAATTAAGATTAATTGAGATTTCACTCGTTTCTATGTTCCTATATTTGAAAGTATATATAATACATTTTAAAAATTAGGAGATTAATAAAACTTTCATTAATGTTAATAAATATTTACAAAAAACGGAGTTTTAATAGGGATAACTAACAATTTTTTATATTTGCTTAGCAAAGCAATGTTCGTAAATTTCCCTCGTTCGAATGAGACATTAAAAATTTTTTTGTAAAAATTAGGAAGCAATTGTCTGATAGGCTCTATTTGAAGAAATTTCAATAAATAATCTAACTGAGCTATAAGAGCCAGACCAGTTGAAAATGCCTCGAATTATAAATAAAAATAGGAACTGTTTACAGTTTTAACGTTATTTATGTTATGACAAACGTTTCGACCTTTTTCAACGGTTTTTCTCAGAGTGTCACGTGTATAATTCAATAATTTCGTTACATAATAAAAGTATTAAAATATTTCATAAAACGCAACGCATATGATAAAATATTACAATTGTAATAAATGATATTTTATTATATACGTTTCTAATTTATCATTTACGAAATATTTTATATCTTATAAATCTTTTATTATTGTAACGAAATGTTCGAATTATTTACACGAAATGATTGAATGATATACATGACTCTGAGGAAGATTGTTAAAAAAGGCCGAAACGTCATAATATAAATAACATTAAAACTGTAAACAGTTTCTATTTTTATTTATAATTCGAAGCATCTTCAATCGGCCTGGCTCTTATATCACAGTTAGGTTATTTATTTACTTTTTATGGCGCACTTCTATATAGCCATTTAATTCGGCAGAGGAATTTCTTACGTATAAATTGATCATGAAAATATTGAGTAAATGTGTTGATATATAAACTGCGATTAAGCCTAATAGAGGGATGTTGCTCGACGCGATGTCGGATATCGATGATATACATGCTTGCTGACTCCCGTTTCTTAGACGTAACGTTAATATGGAACTTCCTTCAGCCTTATATGCTCGGTGATTATGGAGGTAGTGAAAGTACCGGAGGGAAAGATGAGGACGCACGATGCGACGATTCGTTAGTGCGTTAATAACTCGCGAGCATCGTGTAATTGGAATGCATTAATAAACGTGAATTCCAGTGAAAACGCCGGAACGTGGGGAAGTGTGTGCATCAATTTTTTGTACCCTCCTCATTGCCGCGGCATACTTTCGGTCGCGTGTTCGCGCGTACACGCGCGTGAAGCAACGATAAAACTTCACTGCCGAAGAGACTTTACGTCTCGCATATTTGGAAATTTTGTCGAGTCGCCGGATAATTTTTTTCATCCGAGAGAAAGCCCCCTTCGTATACACTCGGTGAAACCTTTCGACCACGCGCGGAACGACACAACGTCGCAATTCATCCTTATTTTCACGTTTTGTGTGTCATATCACTGTCCGTTTCGTATGGCAGCACATTATTTAGTGGCACAGAATCCGCGGGTCTCGTTGTGCCACCAAGCAGTTCTCAGTGCCTATAGTTTCAATATGATTAATCACAGCTAGTAAAAAAGCGAAAGTTTTCCAATTCAGCGGGGGAATTCGAGCGAATTGTTGACGAAGTATAAATTTCAGTTATTTATTGCAGATTTATTACAATCACGTATTAATCTTTGGAAAATGTATCTTTACATGCACTTCTTTTTTCTCAGATAATTACATCGATTAATTCAATTACATCGGAGAAAATTTATTATTAAAAAAAAATTACTAAATTTTGATTAACATTTGTTTGAATAGTTGCAATGAAGTATTTACTTATGGTACATAAATATTTACTCAATAAAAAATGATGGTTAAATTAAATTAAATAATAGTGGTTCTTGTATTAAATAAACATTTATTTACATTTAGTAAATATTTCATTGAAAGTATTGTGAAACAAATATTTATTAAAATTTAATAATTTTTTCTCTCAGTGTATAAAAAAATAATACGCTATCGATTATGATAATATTGTACTTTTTTGTAGGAAAGATGCACTGAAAAAAAAAGACTTTTTTAAATATTTAGTAACTTATACCAGATTTGATAATACTTGCTAAACATTTAGTAAAATAAAATTATTTTTGGTCATATTGACAAAATATTTAATTGATACTATTTCACTATACATTTGGTAGTTATAACCAGACTTTTTTTTCAGTGTGGAATAATATAAAAGATCGCGCAGGTCTTTTAAGCAAAGTATAGAATTTGTCTTGCGTCTCGTAGACGTATATCTCACGTCGAAGGATTACGTCGTAAGAATGTCGCACACGCGTTTAAAGGGGGTCATCGTCGAAAAGCGTGTTATCTACGATCTGTGATCTATCTCGTGTCATCTACCTAGACCTCACATATTTTCTTGCGCGTTGACGTAGCCGCTCTTCCCGCATTTAGATACACGTCGTCGAGTGTATCGAGATCGAGGCCGATGGAAAAGTCGACGGATCTCTCTTAAGAAGGTCGATGGGTGAACGCCATGGACTCGCGAGTAAAGAAAGAACGAAAGAGAGGAATTAATCGCATGTAAGAGTAACGAAGTGCCGCGAGCGCCGGCGATATGCGTATCCCGATACGCCTCTACACCTATATATATATATTTGTTTTTTTTTTCGTGTATACAAACGCACGCGCGCACGAGTGAATATGTACACCTGTCCGTGCAGACGCGCGCGATGTCTGTCCGTCATCATTGTGCTCGAGAGACATCGACGGCTGATACGATGATCGGCAAGATTAGATCCTGAGATCGCGCGATCCGTCCGTTTTGTCGCGATTTAGAAATCTCGCGTCGCCATTTAGAGCAGCTTGTATCCGCTTGTATCCGTAAAATTGATGACGGGTGATGACCACTGCGGTACGGAGTACTAGAAAGGGCGTTTCCGACGACCGGTCTCGCATCCTAATAGCGATGAAAGCACTCGTCCGACCGTCCCCGCGTCGTGTGCACGCTATTAC